>JASDQU011401576.1:15388-26336 GCA_032191745.1 Picea mariana | reverse complement strand
GAAAGAAACATTACAAAAGTAGAGAAACGAGGCATCTGGGAAAATTACACAAATTTCATCATCATGAGTTGTTCTCATCCTGCATCTGATTTTGATACTCTTCCCAAAGGGAATAATATTTCATTATGTCCTCCAATTTTCCATATTGTGATATTTCATTGATTAATTATCCACTGCAAAATTTAGCAGTCACCTCTTCCTCTAATTTCTTCACTTTGATTTTAACAAATTATTGGATCTTGATGATCAGTTTGGAACGTATAAACAAGTGTTCCTCCAGGGATTGTTTTCCAATATGATTTAAGATTGGAATGCTTACTTGGATAATTTTCTCATGTTATTCTACTTCAGTGGTTCTTGTAGTGGCAGGTGTTACTTCATCGATGGAAATCATTGGTTTCATTTCAAATTCTTTCATGAGATCATTTGAGTTATTCCATAGCTTCATGTAGGCATTTGTTTTTGCTTTTTGGGTAACTTGTACATTTTTTAAGAAGGGTTTCCAAGTGTCGAATAAAACCTGATATCCGAGTCTTTCTTCAATAGAATACAATGGTAGTGTATTAGGTGGAGATTTATGCATTTATTTCTAATTAATAATTTTATCAAGGGCCTCATTTTCTTCTTGATATTGTCCTTGAATTTATATTAACCTGTCCTACAGCCTGAGTTGATGATCTCGACCAGCCTGTATGTTACTAACCATACTGAAGAATTTTTTTTTCTCTACTGTGAGATTCTCATTTAGCTCTAATGCTTGTGCCTTGATAATTTCCCCAGTGAATGTTGAAGTCTTGTTATCTTCAAGGGCTATTTCGAGATTTTTCCTTTCCAATTCAAATTCGTTATCGTGGGTGTGTTTTTGGGTATGCATCCTTATCTTGAAATCAACATTCATCTCATCTCTTTGCATTTATAGATATTTTTTTAGTTGTTCCATGTTGAGAGTATCAACCACTTTCATGGTTTTCTCAAACTCTTAAGTGAACTCATCTTTTACATTCTTCAATTCGGTTTCCAACTTTGTGATCTTGGTATTCATCATGATTAAGGATTTGGTCACTTCAAGGATATATGAGGAATTTATTTTTGTAAAAGCATCGAGAGCATTGGTCACCTGAAAAAAAAATTCTTTTGGGCCAATCCCAAACTTCCACTCCACTATTGTCCCTCCATATGGCCTGGATTTGTTGGATTCTACTCTTTTTCTTTTATTTGACCTCTTCTTGATACTCTTTGTCTTATAATCATAATAATAGTCTCTGATAGCCACTAGAGTGCATTCAAAATTAAAATCTTGTGAAGAGAGAGACAAAATACTAGGAATGGCATTGAGGGGGGTGAAGTCCTAAGGTGGAACATTTACAATGCCCAGATTGGGTGTTGATGGGGTGCTCAAAGGTTTTCCTATTTTGTGTTGTTTCAATAGAACTTCAACCTTCCTTTAAGCCTCAACCTCTTTAGGTGTTCGTTTATCCTTTTCCTCATCGACTAATCTCTTATCCTCTGTCTCATCGACCAATATATTAGATTCTACTTCTTCAAATTTGTTCTTTTTGAGGGTAGTATGTTCTGCTTTGAGTTCATTTTCTCTTTTGATTCATTCCTCTTTGGCTTGCCTCATTTGATACTCCTCTTCATCTTGGAGTCTCTTGTGTTCTAAATTTTCTTATTTCATGTCCTTTTCCTACTCTTTAAGGTCATTGTTGTCTTGTTTCTGATGTATCAATCTATGAAATTGATCAATTGTTACCCTCTTGATTTCCTCTTGTTCATATTCAAGTTTTGATTTGGAAGCATCATCGAGAAAATTTTGTAGAATCTATTCATAAGAAAGGATTCATTTAAAGTTGTATTCTTCAAAATGTACCACATGGATGTTAGAGTTAGTGATATTGACATATTTTTTGTGGCTGACTGCAAACTCATGAGGGTCATGGCCATTAGGATATACTAGACATAGGCACACATCTTGTAGGGAATATACCTCTTTCCTTTCACATGGGCGACTAGAAATGGGGTAGTTCCCTATATGGATTAGAAACACAGTCTAGAGCCTTTTGTTGGTACTCAAAAGTAATGAAGTGACCCCTATGCCCATGGTATGGTGAGAAAGTTTCCTTATTAATAAATGATCTGGGAAAATGTAGGGTAGAAGGTGTGGGGATTCAATGGGGGCATATACCCTAATGTATCAGTAATATTTGCAAAAGTATCAGTCATCTATTCCCTTCATCCTAGTCATAGCTTCAAAGGAAATCATGTGTCTTGGGAACCCAAAAAGTACAATGTGCAGAGGGGAAAAGAAACGGTTACATATGTCATAAAATTATCTTATGTACTTTATACTCCATAACTCTGAGTAGTACACATGTATAGGGGGTTGGATCTAGTCCTAGTTCCACCTGAGGTCAAGAAATTGTATTGAGGAACATATGGCATCAATTAAGTATGATGACATATAGAAACAAGGATTTCTCATACTTGGAATGCTTTTTCATGTGGAGACAGATAGTGAGGGAAATTGTTTTGGCCTAATTAAACACTTGTCCAGTTTTCACAATAGTATGGGCTAGTGGCAGTCAATCTGTCTGAAAATGTGTGCTTTTCTCCTCACCATAAAGTCGGAATAGCATAACAACTAACAATGTGTAAGGTGCTTTGATTCTATGGGTGGGGACCCATTTTTGTCCTGATTTAAGTGTCTCATCCTCAACCACCCTCTAATATTTCATCATCGTAGCTAGCCCTTGTTATCCTGAGTGAAACCTTTCAAGAAAAACCCATTGAGAGTGCATGCAGGAATGGGTAAGTGGTAACTTGGGCTGATGTCTTCGGGTCTCAGGAATGATACTTGCCTCTCTTGTTTTCTCATGATAGTAGTGGTGTATGGGTCAAACTATTTGGAACACCATTGCACTGCCTCATTGTAGGGAAAAAGTGTTGGCTGAGAAACAAATAGATGGCTGTGACTTTTTTTAATGTTTTGGTATACCTCCATGTTCTCTCCTTCTGTAGGAAAATCTCCATTGTTGAATATCTTTTAGATTTCCTCATATCCAAGGTTGTGGTATTCACCCGTGTGATGGGTTGTGTTTGTCACCAGGAACTCTACTAGGCGGGAAGTCTTTTTAGGTGAGGAGGATGACTAGAAATAGACAGAGCCTTTAAGTCTCCTAGTATTTTGGGTCACCATGATACGTTTTCAGCCAAATCCTGTCTCACCAATTCAAAACATGGAATAACCTAAGGAAATTAATTCGACAACCATAATGAGAAAAAATATTTACTAAGAATATGTGATACCTCCAGTTGAGTGAAGAAAATGGTCTAAGAGTATCACTGAGAAAATCAAAATAGGGACGGAATTTTACAAACTTACGGAGGAATATAGGTTAGAAAATGAGGGTTTAGTTCCAATTAATATGTATCAAATCCCCCCTAAATGTGTAATAACTCACATGTGTACAAGTATGGTTTCGAAAATTTACCACAATATATGTCATTAATGCGAGTTAAGAGTGTATATCGCCCAAATATGCATATAGGAGTCATCGAGTGGCCTAGACTTGAAAAGATAACTATTAGAGTCATGAGGTTAAAATGGGAAAGCTTATAGATCAATTCATACTCCCACGGGAGGGGTATCAAAGCTACATTCCCTCTTGCATGGATTCATGAGTCAAGGAAGAAAGATCGATATTTAGGGACATGTGGAACCCATCAAAGTCATTCCATCAGAGGTTAATGGTATATGGTTTTAAGACTACTCTAATGGTAGTGTGTCGAGGGAATATTCCCTTTCCCTAGATTTACATGCCGAACATAGATGATTAAAAAGGATTTATGTGAGGACATTGGAATTTACGTTTTAGATTCAACTAGGTTAAGAGAACTTTGAAACTCTGATGGAGATGGTATTGAAGGAATATTCCTTCCATACCATAGGGTGTGATTCATTTCAATTATATGAAGGAAAGTAAGTAGCAAATCCGAAAAAGATGGTATGACCAATCCTAATGTGCCACGACACAAGGTCATGGTCAAACTAGATGCATTGACATGGTGGTGTTAGGTACAAATTGGTTTCATCTTTGTCCATTTATTCGCTACCACATGGGACAAAAAGGGAATTTTGTATGCCCGATTTATCGAAGTTTGATGATAAAAGTATCGAATTGCAAATGAGGGGAAACATTATGATGAATATGATTCCATTATAATCCTTTTTTATGTGTCCATCGAAAAGGTTTCTATCATAATTTAATCAATATGAGAGGATTTTCGGTCACCACTTGATTTAGGCTAAAACGTACATGAGTGGGATTTATCAAGCAGGTTATGCAAATAAGTTTCGCGAGGGCTAGAACGAGTGTATGAAAAAATTAAATCTCATGAAAGAGGGTTGATTGGTGTAGCAGAGGGGACCATTGTTTGACTACGACTAATTGGATTTACAAAAGAGAACATCTTCATAAACTGTATAAGAAGTAGAGTAGTGTCTCCATGCCAACAACTTTTCAACGAAGTATAAATGTAGTTCCTTGTAAAAATTTTAGAATAGGGAGAACCCATTTTCTCCAAAAATGAGTTGTTGTGGGGGTGAGCCACAACATAACCTCTTTTTCTTTGACTTTGTTTGTTTGTACCCTCTTTTGGATGACATTGTCTTGCAAAATATAATTTCATGTTGTTCATTGAAAATTTAAAATAGTTCTAATACATCATTCTATACTAATTCCATACCATCATTTTTCATAGTGTTTGACTCTAGGTCAAGGTCTTCAAAAACAATTTCAATAGTAATTTCATCTAACTCAAGGGAATTTGGGATTGGGGCCCACAGTGCTCTTGGTATTTTTTTATTTTTTTTTAACAAAATCGGTTATGAGATTTTATTATAAAAGGCAGAGGGGGCTGCCAACCCGAACATGTTCAAAATCAGAGCAAGGCTCTGTTTACAGTCTTCTTGCTTGCAAGCCTATTAATCTTAACCTACAATTACGTGCCAAATACTTAGCTTCATAAGCTGTGAACTGTACACACCGACTGGATAACGAACCCTCATAAACCTGCTCAAGCTTCGAGGACTCCAAAGAAACTTCATTTCCCTGATTTGGAAGAAGCCTCAACAGTGGCTTCTGAAATCTTAGAGAGAGCTTTGGTGAGCTCTTCCACTTGCGTCTCCAGATTGCTTAGTCATTTGCCCATATCTCCCATCAGATTTGCTGAATCCTTCAGTCCAGTTTGTATCTCGTCTGAAAGTTCGTCCTTGATATCCTGCATCTCCATCGAGAGCATTTCCCACTTCTTCTTGGCTGTAGACAACTTCATACTCTCTAGCTCGACCCTGATTAGTTCAATGCGCTCCTTCGGGGTAAGCCTTGGTTTGGAAGTGGATTCCATATTGCCGTTTCTCAGAATCGAAGCCAGCACAGGTGTAAGTCCAAAACAACAAGGCGAATGAAGAGAACAGACATCCGCACTTCCAATTTTAAGGATGGGCAGGGTCGCCTCCTCGAGATTCCCCTCGATCCGATTCGGATTGCAAATCTCTGCACTTGATTTCTTGTCCCCCATGACTGTGATGGTTCTGGAGATCGTCCTGCCTTTCAAGTGGATCACGTGGAGCTTCAGAGCACGAGTTCCAAAAGGTTTAAGGGATTGGATGAAGGGACATATCCTCATTCATTTTTAGGAGTCCTTTGCGCATGAGAGAGCCCCGATTTGCTTGCGAATCAGCAAGCCCGTTCAAGGATCTTAGAACATGATTTACATGATATTCTTTGAACTGTAGCAGGAGGAGAATAGATTTTCTGTACACCTGAGCTAGAGTGCTGTCCATGGGTGGCTTTTTAGTGTTGAGAGCTTCCACAACCTGCATAGAGTCTCCAAATATCCTGATTGCCTGGATTCCTGAATTAGTCGCCAGATTAAGACCTTGCCAGAGCACTAGAAATTCAGCATGGTTGTTTGAGTCATGGCCTAAACCCCATGCATACTCCGTGTGAATTTTTCCGGAGGGGTCCAGAATGACTCCCCCACCTCCTGCCTACCCCAGGTTTCCTTTCGAGGCCCCGTCAAAGAATAGGGTCCATTCCTTAAGAGACGACCTCCACTGGAGAAAAGCCTGCTCCTCCATCCTTATCTCCCATTTCCGTATGTACCGAGATTTAATTGAGTTGATGCCAGTGTGATTCTGGCTGATTTCCTTAAGCCATTTGTCTTCCTCCTTCGAGAGTTGGGCCGAGTTGCTGAGATTGGGCTTGCCTTTGAAGGATTTTGCCAACATTGTCCTGGCTTGAATTTCCACCTGGGAAGGCAGTCTTTCGACTTCGTTGAAAATTCGATTGTTCCTTTCCAGCCAGATCTTCCAGCAAGTGAATTTGGGAATCCACATCCAGGCTGTTTTGAGAAAGTGCTTTTTTCTCAGATTGAAGGGGGAAAGGGACTTTCACAAGCTTATAAGCACCGTGGCCTTAGTGGGAAGAATTGGGCAGGCTGACCCTAAAAGGAGACCCCATACTTCCTTAGCGAACTCACACTCTAAGAGTAGATGCTCAGGATTTTCTTCTTGAATTCTGCAAAGAGGACAGCGGGATGGGCCCTCCCAGCCCCTCTCTTTAAGGTTGTCGAAAGTTAGAATGCTGTTGTGAGTCAAGGTCCAAGAAAAATGGTCAACTTTGGGGAGTGACGGGAAGTTCCAGATTGCTTTCCAAGGTCCTGGGTTAGAGGGTACCCAAGGGATATTTAGGGCTTCCTTGTAACCTGCTGAAGTTGTATAGTTACCTGTAGGAGAGCCCCATCCTCGTTTGTCTTTGAGTCTAGCACTGATCGGGGCTTTCCCATGGAGGTACTCTAGGAGGGTCATAGCTTCTTCGTGGAGCTCCTCCAGAAAGCACCCCAAATTCCAACTTTGCCAGGTAAGATAGGGATCACTGTTCCAGAGGGAAATATCCCATAGGGTCTTACGATTATTGGCTAGGATCCAATCCCCAATATGATTAAATTCTCGAACCCCTGAGAGAGGATGATCACCAAGGATGGAGTCCTCCATGATGCTGATTTTTTCTCCATTTCCCGGGATCCAAGTGAGTTGCTCCTTAAAGAAAACCAAAGCTCGTTGACAAAGATAGAAAATTGGGGAACCTTTTGTTGCTTTGGGGGGTCTCTTTAGACAACGATCTCTATCTCCTCGAAAATATTTATTCCGAAGGATTTGTTTTCTCCAAGTTCGTTTACCAGTGATCATTCGCCAAAGAAATTTACCTCCCATGGCGAGATTATGGACAAAAACGTCTCTTATGTTCAGTCCCCCCTCCAAGGTTGGTTTCTTGATCGTGGCCCAATTTATTAGGTGGAGTTTTCTCGCACAATTCTTACCTCCTTCCCACAGGAATCTTCGCATCATTGCATCGAGTTTGTTGGAGATGGTTTTGGGGGTGAGTAACACTGAACATTGGTAGATAGGAAGGTTGGAGATAATAGAATTCATTAGCACAATTTTACCTGCCCTAGTTAACCAATTTACTCTCCAAGCTTGTATCTTGAGTTTTACCTTATCCACCAAAGGCAACCAGTGTGCCACCATTGCCCGGCCTTTGAAAATCGGAATCCCAAGGTAAGTAAAATTGTCCCAAACTGAAATGCCTTCCATGTCAAGGATGCGCCCAAGCTGCTGCAGTTCCCGAGGAGAGCAATTCCATCCATATATCTTGCTCTTGAGGTAGATAATTTCACTGCCTGAGCACACTTTGTAGAGATCGAGTTCCGACTTGAAATGCCGGGTTGTTTTGATGCTGGCAGTGCCTAACAGAAGGGTGTCATCTGCAAACTGCATGTGGCTGACCTCGTTAGTTGAGGGGGTAACTCGAATTCCAGGAAGGGTTCGGTTTGAGAGGCAGCTCTGTAGTTGAAAGCTAAGCATCGCTGCCTGTAAAACATAGAGCATGGGAGAGAGCGGGCAGCCTTGTCTGAGCCCCCGAGTGGCTTGGAAGAACTTGGCTGGGCACCCATTAATAAGGGGGGCTATCCATGGGACAGAGATGCAAGCTTTGATCCAATCCATAAACTTTTGGGAGAACCCAAATTTCCTCAAGACTGCAAACAGGAATTCATGGCGGACTCGGTCAAAGGCATTGGCTAGATCCAACTTGATCACCATTCATTTCTCTTTTTTTTTACATCTTGTGTGAATGGCTTCCTGAACGAGGATAATGTTGTCGAGAATTTGCCTCCCTCTAACAAAACCTCCCTGATTTTCCGGGATCAGCTTTGGCAGGACTTTCTTGAGTCTGTTAGCTATTATCTTAGTGATTATTTTGTATCCAGTGTTACAAAGAGATATTGGTCTAAATCGATTGAAATTCTTTGCCCCTTTCTCTTTTGGAATGAGGGCTAAAAAGGAAGAATTGGTGCTTCCACCTAATTTGTTGCAATTTTGAGATTTCTTGACCATCTTACACAGATCTTTGTGGATGATGTTCCAGCACTGGATATAAAAACGAGCTGTGTAGCCATCAGGCTCTGGAGCCTTGTCGGGATGCATGCTGAAAACAACTTTTTTAATTTCTATATCACTGATCGGCCTGCTCAATTGCTCATTCACTTCTTCAGTGATTAGATCGGGCACCTCTGATAGTGGATATGCCCGTGGGTCCAAATCTTCCATTTCTGTGGCTGAATACAGATTTTTAAAGTAGCTGTGGGCGGCCTCCTTGATGTTGTGCACATCCTTGTGAACTTGTTCCTGCGAGTGAATTTCGTCAATGGAATTATAATTTATCCGGGATTGGGTGTGCTTGTGGAAGAATGCGGTATTTTTATCGCCGTCCTGTAGCCATAACGCTCGTGGCTTCAGTCTCCAGTAGGTCTCTTCTGCTCTGCAACTTTTTTGAAACTGACTTTGGTTTTCCGCTTCCTGACTGAGAATAGCCTGCGTGATGAGAGTTTCTTCCATGACTTGCTGATGGATTTCCAAAGTTTCCTGTGCATGTTTCCTTTTTGCCAGAGGCGAGACCAAATTTTTGGCCCACGACTTGAGAGTGATTTTAAGGCGTCTGAGTTTTTCTTCCCATACGTAGGAGGGAGATCGAGTGATCGGGTCTTTCTAGGAGTGATGGACCAGATTGAGAAAATCGTCTTGTTCTAGCCATAAGGGGGAAAACTTGAATGGAATGGGACCCAGGGCTGCGCTAGGGAGAAGAGAGAGGGCTAAGGGTTTATGATCAGAAATGTAATGAGTAAGAACTTTGGTGGAGGCTCTCAAGCCAAGAGTTAGGAAAGAGGAATGTATCAGAAATCGGTCTAGCCTGGCAGCTATGTGGCTAGGACCTAGTCTCTTATTTGACCAAGTAAATTTTCCATTTGAAGGTGGGATGTCCTCCAACTCCCATTCTGTCATCAAATCTTCCACCCATTCTCTTGAGGGGTCTCGAACGATAGAGCCCCCTTTCTTCTCAGCCAGCAAAAGGGTGACGTTGAGGTCCCCAGCCACTATTATATTCTCGGTGTGATGACTATTGAGAAACAACTATAAAGAATCCCAGCAATCTTTTTTCTCATTGATTAAAACTGGAACATACAGATTAAAGAGGCTTACCTGGTGATCTGATCCTTTGTGGTTCAATTTGGTGTATATCCAGTGCATGGTGTCAAATTATTTGACTAGCTCCAGCTTAGACGAATCCCAGAAGGTTGCGAGCCCCCCGGAGGCTCCTCTGGCGCTGACTGCCTTTCCGGGGCCCTTCTTCCAGAAGGAGTGGCTTATCCGAAGGAGGTCTTTCTCCTCCAATTTTTTCTCCTGGATGAGGAGGACTTCTGGTTTTTCCAGCCTCAGTAAATCCCTCAAGGCTTCTTCTTTCATTTTTCTCCCTAGTCCTCTGCAGTTCCAGGAGACGTATTGCATTATTTGTTAGGAGGAGGAGGGAGCCCACCTTTCGTTGTTTTCCCCGGTTTTGCTCTTGATCTGGTATGCACAATTTCCGGGAGGGAGTACTGAATGCCTTGAGCCACTTCCTTACTAGCTTGCTCTTCTCTTCGTTTCTTCTCGGATTTCCTGCCTCTCTTTGGCTGCTCCAGAGTGCCTTTTGGACTACTTGCTTCGCCTTCTTGTTCTCCCTGGATCTCCGTGTCCGTATTCGAATTCAGACTAATGTATTCATTGTCTGGGATAGCTCTTTTAATGGGCGAATTCATTTTCGATGGGCCCAATGGAGGATCTGCGTCTCCAACTGTGCCTTCTGCAGTACCGGGGTTCATTTGGGGACTGTCATGGACGTTATAAACGTTTTGAGAGGGTTGACCATCTTTTATGGGTTCCTGATTCCTTTTGTCCTTTCCTCTGGCATTGTTTGAGTTTTTCCCTCTTTTAACTTTCTGCCAACCTTCAGCATCCTCTTTTCCGGTGGTTTTCTTTTTAGGGCAATTCCTTTGAAAGTGACCATGCTCCTGACAATTACTACATTTGAAAGGCAAATGCTCATAATCTAGCTTCTGGTAATGGGTCCACGTTCCAACCGAGAGATTTACTGCTTCAGGAAGTCCTGCCTCCAGATCTACTTCCACACAAATTTTGGCACAGTTATACTGCCTTCTGTGGTTAGCTCTGTCAATGTACCTGCCCACTCCATTGCCTATCCTTTGCAGAGATTCAGAGTCCCAACAATGCAAGGGGAGATTAGGTAATCTGACCCACACCGGCACTTCTTTGGGCGTGTCCACCAGAGGGTCAAAGTCCGGCATCCATTTATTCAAGTAGAGGCCCTGCGTTCCCATAAAATAGGGACTATTCCTGAAAATCAGGTCCCGATCCTCTTCAGAGATAAATTCAAAAATGAAAAACCCACGCCCCACCGGGTAGCAGGTAACCCCATGTGTCAGATTTGGTTTCCAATTCCTCTGGATCCAATCATCGGTGGTTTTGGAAGACGGCCATAGGCCCATAAAC
>JASDQU011401575.1:24839-43547 GCA_032191745.1 Picea mariana | reverse complement strand
ATTATATCTCATCTTTGCTGACTCTGCATCCTATCCAACTTTTCCTATTCCTTGAGTTCCATCTAATAAGCATCCTCCACTGTCATTACGGTCATCATGCTAATTTCATCCTGGATTTCATATCTCAAGCCATTGATGTACCTAGAAACCTTTTCATCATCTCTCTCTTTCTGTCCAGACCTGATGTTCAGCTAGTAGAACTCCTCTGTGTACTCCTTCACTATCATTCCTTTTTGTCTTAGGTTCTGCAACCTCCTGAACAGATTTATCTGATAGTCCTTGGGTATGAATTTAGATTTCATATTGGCTATCATTCTATCCCAATTTTTGATCTTTTGCTTGCCTTTTCATCTTCTGTCAGCATGGAGTTCATCCCACCACAGTGTTGCATGTCCTTTTAATCTGGTCAAATCATTTTTCACCTTCTTCTCCTCATCGATGTCTTCATAGTCGAAGTACTTATCCATGTATCTTATTGAATCCAACAGTTCTTCAAAGTCTAATTTGCCTTCATACATCATCATGTCTATCTTTTCTCTGGCTCCCAAATTCACAACCGCTTTTGGCAAGTGTTCTTCCACAGCATCCTTTGTTACAGTTTCTTCAACTTCCCTCTCTTCTTTTTCTGCATCACTGATGTCTCCAGCAGCAGGTGCTCTCCTTTATGTTGCCTCCATAGCAACCAATCTTTCTTGAAGTTCTCTCATCTCCCTTTACACCGCTCAATTTTCTACTGGTGGCTCTGCACGTCTCCTAGGTAGCATTGTGTTGACCTTTCTCCTTCACATAGATATTTAAAAGAAAAATTTTTCTTCTGATACCATTTGATGATATCATAATGCCTCTTCTTTCCTACAGAAATTAATTATGTGGGCTCTAATACCACTTGACGCAGATCCCCCTTCTCTCCTCGGGGCTTCTCAACCTCTCAGTCTTGGATCTTCAAATATCTGGGCCGAATTGGCTCTTTGGGACTCCAATAGACCCTGAACGAATGACACAGAAGTCCCTTTTATGTCACTCACAGAATCAAAGTACCTGCACAACCTTTTCTGGCACCTCTGGAAACACCAAATTTCAAGTGTTGGCCTTTCTGCTAGACCCCTCTCCGATATGACCACAGGCTATGACCATGGGCCTGCTCCCTTTGCAACTCATTCTTCAGAGCTTTTGTAAGAAACTGCCTCCTTTTTCCCCAATCTCCGAATCGACGGACTCAACCAGGACCAGATCTATGGTCCACACACCTTCGATGGTCAAGGTTTTAGCTTCTTACTTTTTGTCAGATGCACACTTCTGGATCCTGTGATCTAATGACACATGTCCTCCTCAGATTGACGGTTCCTATAGACTTTGCTACTTCGCACCTCAGATGTTTTAGATTTACCTCACCTACTTTCCTCTGAATTCCTTTTCTCCCAAAATCCATAGACCTCTGCCACATGTTCTTCTGGATCAGTGGTCCAGATCTCCCCTCTTTTAGTGCCTTCACGGAAAAGTCAAATTTTGCTCCACGCAAAAATTTTAGAAGTCTATCTTATGAATTCTCCAATCTGTTTCCATGTATCCCCACTACAACCCACGGCTAGGATCTCTTCGTGGGTTGAGGACTTCGGCAATCCCCACTCCTCAAAAAAATTTGAATCCTTCGAACCATGAAGTTTCGAAAGACTCCATGGCTATCCTTTGTGCAACTCTCCCAGATTTGATGGTCTGGAACAATCATGCTCCCTCCTGAACGGATCTAGCTCATTAATTTGTGAAATCCTAAAAGTACCTCACCCTATTAAAGACTTATCACCTGCTATCTCTTTTGACCTTGTTTTTTCTCGACACTCTAAACTTCTTAGAATGAATTCTTCAATACTTAGCCAAATATCGATCCTGTGCACACCTTACAATAGGTCTTCCTTCAACTTAACTCTTTATGGGTGATTCTGAAATCCTTGCAGCAGTCCTTATACGGCTCAATTGTTCTTCTTGAACAATATGAATCTAAGTGTGTTTCCACCTACATTTACTTTCAAGTTATCCCTCTTGAGCTTTCTGAGTCAAAACAGACTCTGTCTACGCACACCTTATGGACACTTATGCACTCCTTGCAAAAAAATGTTTCATGTTATCTCTTATGAGATTTGATTCAAAACAGGCTCTGTCAACGCACTCCTTGCAGACAATATGCACTCCTTGCATAAGCTCATGAAGAGAAACAATTGAAACTTATCTAAACTCTCACATATTCATACATTCAACCATGTCAATGCATTCATAAACATAAGAACAAGTAAACAACAAAGAATTGCAATTAAACAGAAAGCCTACCATTCATTCAGATAGACACAACAACACCAAACAATTGGAACAACGCTTCTCTGTTATATTCATTTAAATAAAATGAACATGGGCTCATATAATATTGATAAGCTCCAACAACTTCTACAGCATATATAACTTCAGCAACTACACCAATAACTTCAGTATCCTCTTATAGGAAATAATACATACATGTATACAAGAGGGCTCATAGAGTTTTCCCTCCGACTACATGAGTGATATCCTATCGAATTAAAATATATCAACTACTAAGGCTTTATTACAATAAATGTTTGAGACAGACAGATAAGATAAAATGCTTTAAATTTGTAATGCAACTACTTCATTAAATTAAAATGCATTCCCCATCGATCTCATGTGATGTCTAAACCTCCAAACATTTAAGATCGTCTTTAATTACAATATTTTTCAAATATTACATTGATATGTCCTTAAATTTCAAATGCTTCTTCAAAATGTGTGTTGGGGTGTTGAGTTGTCCTCCACTTGTGCTTTGCTGATGATGCTCCTGCATCAAACAATGTTTCTTTCTTCAGATTCGTTTGGCATATTTTGTATTGGATTACTAAGAGGGGGGGTGAATCAGTAATATATATTTTTAATCCTCTTAACCATAGACTGTAAGTGTCATTTATCTTTATTATCAATATACTATTATCATTCAACAAGTGCAGAGTAAATAAACCATGAACAATGAATAATCATAGGCATACACAGTACACCAGTATTTTTACGTGGAAACCCAATGCGGGAGAAAACCACGGAATGTTTTTTCTTATATGTCTTTAAGAATTACATTCATTGGAAGTACCAACTTCCTTTGTTCTCCAGCTACAACTGGAAGGAGTCTTCGACCCCCTATATTTTTTAGGCTACAAACTAAGGGAAGATCCAACTCCCCAAATATCTGGGTGCAACCAGAAGAAGGCTACAACCCCCTATGTTTTACGGCTACAACGGGAAGGTGGATACAACCACCTATCATTTCCCCATCCTTTTGCCTTGAAATATAACTTTCAAATAGATGATGAAATCACTGCCACATTGTCACTATGATATATACCACTATAAACATGTACCAACCTGTGCCAACAACCTGTAACCAACATGTACCTATACTCATCCTATACCAACTAAACCCAACAACTATGTTACATGTATATCTTGCAACTCACATATGTACGTGCCCTGTCTATATTGCAGTATGTGTATGTATGCAGCCTGTCTATATTGCATCCTGCGTACACCTTTAGAAAGCTAGGAATTTCACCTTTACTGAAACTTGAAACACTTTTTTGTCTCTATCACATCAACCTGCAACATGGCATTGTGTATTATTTGTATTTTTTCCTTGTGCATACATCATCTTATACATCCCTTAACCAAGTGCAACTATGTCTGTCTAGTCATGTGTCATACATGTGTGTACAATCATGAACAATGGAAATAATCCTCACATGGACTAGACATCAAACCCTTATTGATATGCAGCCTCACACCATACAAATAGCTTCACAACCACTTCACAACCAAAACCCTCAACCATGTACCAAGAAATACAAACTATGTTTAAACACTTGAACCAACAAGATGAACGAATGAATAATACCAACATACCATCATTGTATTTTTGTAGATATAGCTCATACCATACGTTCCATATAGCCAACACCCTCTCTAGATAAAAACCTCAAACTCCCATGACCATATCTCATGGAGACAACAATATCCAACTATACATAAGAATATGACATACCTTTTGAATCTGTAGATAGATTTGTTGTACTTGATCACTGTAGACCTTCATGGGAGCTTGATTTCAGACTCTAAGAAAATGGTACTTTCAGCAACTCAAGCTTTCATGGATTTTCCAAAATGTACACTCCCTATTATACTATCAGCCCGTGTATGTACGTGCCCTTCTCCATTGCATCATGTGTACACCTCAAAACTAGGGTTTTTTCAGTATTTCTAGAATTTCAAAACTTTCGTCGTCAACCCTTCGTGCTACCTCAAACTTACGTAACTTCAAATATGTCAATGAGTACCTACAATAAACCTTACATAATAATAGATATTCAATGTTCTCAATAGGTGCTAATAGGATACCCTTTCTCTCTTATTTATACTCTCCAAGTATATTCCTCTAGGGGTTACCTTCTAACCAACTTAACCCAAATTCCTTTTAGGGATAACCCACTTCTAACCACTTGTCCACTTATAACCACTTTATCCACAAATAGCAAATTCTCCGCTTCTAGTTGCAACTAATCTATTTTTAATTATTTTCATATTGCAACAACTTAACCTGTGATTAACTCCTATTTTCACCTACTTTGACTAGTCAACTTCTTCTAGGAGTTTTTAGAACAATTTGACTTCTTTGACCTTCTAGGGGCTTCTAGACAACTCATGAGGGTTCTTGTAATATCCCTCGGTCGAACCCAATTGTAATGTAATGTAAATTTATTTAAGCTGCTGAGTTGTTTTGACCTCATTTGGTAATGCACGTCATGTGGCATAGTGCGTGCATGAACTGCGCAGTAAAATGATGTAATATGCACATTCCAGGATACCACGTGCGTAACTAAGGATACCACATGCTTATGTTTTGGTATTAGGCCGGAATGCCTAGATGTCAAAGGAAAATGTGCCTACCTTTTACATGACTCATGATTAATATAAAATACATCGTTGCACTCAGACTAACCATGATAAAAGAGATGGGGGACTGAAATTCACCCGTTAGGGAAAGGGAGGGTCAAAATTCAAGGGAATATTATATTAATACTTCCTAAAACATAAAGTATGGATAATTATTTTATCCTAAGTTCTAAAGTTGGAGACAAGTGGACCAAAGTAACTTCCGATATGACAAGTGTCAAGTTGAAGACTTGCATTCATATCGTGGGGAACTTAGCTCATTTGGTTACTTTTTCACGGATACCTTACCAGTAGCCTGACCATCATTCTCACCATCACTTTCACGAAGAGTTCACAGTGATTCCTTTTCACACTCAGTTATCCAATCAATGATTCCATGACCATTTTCACTCACGCATTATGTTATCCTTGAGACAACCATTTCACCATTATGGAGCCTGTTCCCATAGCCCTTTTCATTTGGTGTGCCTAGTTAGCTTGGAGCGGGATTGAAGAAGCAGGTTATCAGGCTCGTGAGAAATTCTCTGAGCGAGAGAATTGTTGGGGATTGATTCCTGAAGGTGCTAAACTACAGCTACAATGCTCTGAGACTTTCGGTCCAGCCTGTTTCTGAAGCCCTGGAAGGGAAGTGGGGCAGTCGAGGCACTTTTGAGCAGAGAAGGGGCACACTTCCTTGGGTGGGATAGGCATGTGGGGAATGAGAGGTTGTAGGCTGTTAGTTGAGTGAGCACCTAAGATGGAGTCTTTCCTGTTTTCCATGAACCTTAGCCTATATAGGAACCCTTTACCCTGGGTGGAGTTCAATCCTAGCTCGGGGGTGACTCACTGTTGAGAGTGATGAATAGTGTAGTCTATGGCTGGGAGGTTCGTGGATGGTCTGTACATAATTGGTGACAATATTTCTAAGATAAGTACCAATTGTATGATAAAATGATATGTTGATTTGTTATTTACGTGCCTATGTTACGGTTTATCATATATGTGATTATAATTGCCTGTATGTTTATGGGTAATTCCCCATAAATGCTGCATATCTGTAGTTACTGTTATTTTAGTATAAAATTTGTATGTTACAAAAAGTAATTGTTTGTTTATTTTTATATGTAAAGCTTTCGCAAGAGTGTTGTATGTATATGTTTTAGTTGTATGCAGTTTAAAGAGTAAATTTATGTGGCATAGCTCAGTTGACTACTGGGTATGTTACTTTATGTTCCACAGTAAGGGAACGAAAGTGTTCCCTAGAGTAGCATGGTCCGGCCTGCTAAGGCTGGGAATTTTACCGACTGGTGTTAGAGCATGAGTGGTTTCTCCGGAGTGGCATACCTCGCCATGTGGTTGGTCGGGGGAACGTTACAAATTTGTATCAGAGCTTCAGTTCAACACTAAGCTTGGATGGACCAGCGGGGTTCAATTGAAGTGAATATTCATAGAAGAGTAAATTTGAGGTGACCAAAATTGGCGTCAAGAAGTGTCCATGGAAAAGGTTGGTGTGCTAGACCGCACGGCAAATTTTGGCACCGCGTGGGAAAATGTTGGCGTGTCAGTTTGTGTAGTAAATTATGGCGCCACGTGGAATATTGTTATGTGCGGATGCATGCACTGAATTTAGCCTTGCGCTGTGAGCGCACACATAGTAATGTGCACATGGGGTGCGCAAGTATTTCTTAATGTAGAGGATTTTTGCTGGTACGCGCATAAGTATGAGTATAAGTTGTTTCGCGACGGTGTATTCAGTAGTGTGCGCAAATAATTGGTCATGATGGAATATGTTGAAGTTGACATGATGCATGCATAGGATGAAATGCATGTGAAATATCGATACGTGGTACCAAAACTGTGCGCAGTGGATATTGGCACACAATGCAAGAGTAGTGCGCGTAACTTGTCGGTGCGATGAAGAAGAAATGCACAGTAGATATAGGTGCGTGGAAAAGCGTTTTACCTTCTGATATTTCTATGCACAATAAATATAAATGAACAAGTCAAAGTTTAGTTCGCACGAAGTCGCTTGGAAGGCGATGAGTCTGAGTTTAATTGCATAATAATAAAAGAAAAAGAAACATACAACCATATCGAAGCATTAATTAAAAATAATTCTGAGTTTTAATTTCCTTTGATTTAAATAGATGAAAATAAAAATATAAGATTACAAGAAAAAAACTTATTATAAAAGAAAACAAGATTCCTAACATCACCAGATAGAAATTGTAATAAAAGAGTCTAAAATATGTTTCTGTATAATCGTATTAATCACAGAATTACAAAAGGGTGATGACAGCAGTTAGCCTGTTGTGAAAAAGAGTCATTTAAAGAACGACCCTATCATCTCTGGTACTCTTTATCTCCACTATCGACTGTTCAAAATTCGCTGAGACATGCTTATTTTAATTGAAGACTTACTTCATCTTAGCAATCTTCGCCTTTAAGGAAGAATCTAACTAGACCGGTTGATTCTCTCCAACACTTTCAGTCACTTCAGCCATAGATTCCTCCTTCTTCTGTCGCTTGCTCCTTTTCTTCTTAGTGGCTGGCCTATTGATGACTAAATCCTTCATAGTGGGATTCAGTCTGACTTCCAACTGCAAGTCTATAGCTGGCTCTGTGTGGAAATTAGTTTCTAGAATGTGCGCAAGGACCCTTTCCTCCTTATTCGCAGGAAAGTCTAGCATGTTGCTCGAATAACCAGTCTCATCTTATTTAACCTTGTCCATGTATCTCAGGTTGTGGATACCGAAAGGTGTTTTTACATAGAGCAGAAAGTCAAGAAGTTTCAAGATTACTTCAGTTATGGATAAGCAGATACCTTCATACTTGGGAAGTGGTAATTATAGAATTCCATTTATGAAGCGTAGATGGATTGCGTACAAGAGCGTTGGGTTGCCATGCTCGACCAATCCATTTCGAATGATTAGCTTTTGATTTATTTACGTGGTGGCATTTAGTTGACGTCACATGGCTGCGAAGTAATGAACGAGTGAAGCAGGGTGATCTGACTAAGCCATTGCCCTCTCCACGAGTGGTGGATTTGACATGTTGAGACACGTGATACTACGTCTTGGAAAAAGTAGTTTCGACAAACCACCTTCTTGCACAAGTGTATCTCTGAAAGCACTATGCGTCTGTGTTTTCGAGACTTGAGTCTTATCTAGAATTGTCATGGTGATAACACCAGGAAATCGGGAGAGATAGTTTTGATGTGTATATTGAACCAAAATGGTGCATCTTCTCATGAATTGTTGAATTGTTAGCCTAATAAGTTTCGATGGCTGCACATTTTGCAGAATTAACAACAAATCGATCAGATCAGACCAGTGTAGAGTCCATAGGAATGGAAGAGGCACAAGGGAATTACAGTCAGCAAGATGAGAGTAGAGGGGTGGATGTCGATTTGGGCATGGAAGGAATGAACTCCAACGGACATGGATAAGAAAGGAATGAAGATATGAATATGGCTAAGACCATTAAGAATTTGCAGAAGGATGTCCAAATCCATAAATCTAATAAAGAAAGGCTTATAAAAGCCAAAGAGTAGCAAGATGACTTCAACATGAAGTTATTGGAGGGTTTGAACAGAATAGAAGAGAAATTGGTTAAGAAGAGTCGCTCAAGTATATCTAGGAGTCACAAACCTTCAGAGGAGAAAAGAAAAGAAAAAAGTGCTAGTAGACATCACTGTAATTCCCATAAGAGAATAGGAAACAACTCAAGTCTATCCCCTGTCAGAAGGTATAATAGATCTGGGGTGGATGAGCTGAGAGGAGAAATGAACAAGATCAAACTGCCTACATTTGATGGTGAGCACAAGAAGGATGAAGATGCAGAAATATGTTTGCTAGGCATGAGGAAGTATTTTCAATTGCATAATTATTCTTCTCATGTAGAAGGTAGAATTTCTATCTATCAACTCAAAGGAAAGGCCTCCATGTGGTGGGATCAACTTGTGCAGGTGCAGCACATTATAGAGAGAGGTGTTTCTTGGAGGGAATTCAAGAAGTGTTTTGAGAAGAAGTACTTGACTAAGAGATACTATGACAAGAAAATGAAAGAGTTATTTTAACTCAAGCTTGGAAGTATGACCATAGATGAATATGAGAGAAGGTTTATGGAACTGTTGAAGTATGTCTCTTTCATCAAGGATAAGACAGTCAAAATTCAAAGGTATTTAAGTGGATTTCCATTGTTCATCAGTGAAAAAATACAGTATGATGATCCCAAGACATTAGAAGAGACCATAAGAAGAGCTAAATGCCTATATGATCAGCAGAAAGCAAGGCCATCTTTCCAAAAGACTTGGGAAGACAATAAGAAATTCAAGATGGATCAGAGGAAGAAGGGAGCTAAGCCACCATTCTTCAGAAATAATCCACAAGGACAACAAACACCTAAACAACCCAGAATGATTGACATAAGGAGTCAAGGGCCAAGGCAGCCACCTATGCAATGTTGGGGTTGTAAAGGGGACCATAGGTTCAAAGATTGTCCTCATAGAGGTGAAAAAGGTAGGGTTGTTCACAATGTACAGCGAGCTGAAACAGTGGAGAACATGGGAAGATATGTTCCAAGGATTTATGCAGCCCTGGACAACAAGCAAGCAGAGTATCAGTCCCACATGATTGAAGTGGAAGGTATGATCAACAACCAAACCCTTGTTATTTTGATTGATTCAAGAGCTAGTCATAGTTATATAGACCCTAAGATGGTGGAAAGTTTGTAATTTCCAAGAAGCAAGCATGGGAAATATTGGTTGGTACAACTGGATACAGGAGCCTGAAGAAAGGTTAATGAAATGGTTAAGTCATGCCTCATAGACATGAATGGACTGAACACCAAGGCAAATTTAAGCATCTTGCCTTTAGGTTCCTATGACTGTCTAATTGGGATGGATTGGTTGGACCAACATCACACTCTTTTAGACTGTCACAACAAAGCATTTACTTACCTGGATGAGGAAGGGAAACTAAGGAAGGTACAAGGAATCCCCAGGGCAGTAACCATTAGAGAAATTTTAGCATTGCAGCTGAAGAAGTGTTACAAAAAAGGATGTCAAATAATTGCAGCTCATTTGGCAGAGACACCTAGAGATAAGGTGCCAAATTTGGAAGATTATGCAGTCCTGGAAGATTTTGAAGATGTGTTCAAGGAGGTACCCGGACTACCCCAAAGGAGAGACATTGATTTCTCTATATATTTGATTCCTGGAGCAAAACTAGTATCAAATACTCCTTACAGAATGAGTACACCATAATTGAAGGAGTTGCAAATGAAACTTGAATAACTTTTAAAGAAAGGGTATATACGCCCAAGCATGTCACCTTGGGGTGCCCCAGTATTATTTGTGAGAAAGAAATATGGAACACTAAGGTTGTGCATTGACTTCAGACGGTTGAATAAAGTGACTATTAAGAACAAGTATCCTCTGTTGAGGATTGATGACCTCTTTGATCAATTAAAGTCCATGCAAAGATATTTTCAATGATAGATCTCAGATCGGGATACCATCAGGTAAGAATTAAAGAAGAATATATTAGCAAGACCGCCTTCAGGACAAGGCATGGTCATTATGAGTTCACAGTGGTACCATTTGGGTTGCAAATGCACCAGTTGTTTTCATGTGCTTAATGAATGGTGTTTTCTGAGAGTATTTATACAAGTTTGTCATTATATTTTTGAATGACATTCTTATATATTCCAAGTTAGAGGAAGAGAATGAACATCATTTGAGGATGGTGTTGCAAGTATTAAGGGAGCGTCATTTATATGCCAAATTGAGCAAGTGCTAGTTTTATCATAAACATATTCATTATTTGGGGCATATCATTTCAAAGGATGGGATAGCAATGGATCCTGAGAATATAGAGGCCATTAGAGAATGGTCAGCACCGAAGAATGTGACAGAGGTGAGATCATTCATGGGTCTTGCAGGCTAGTATAGAAGATTTATTCAAGGATTCTCAAAGATTTCACACCCAATCACTTCTTTTCAAAGAAAGGGAGTGAAGTTTCAGTGGACACCGGATTGCGAGAAGAGTTTCCAACACTTGAAACAATTATTGACAAGTGCTCCAATATTAAGGATCGCGGACCCAAAAGAAGACTTCATCGTATGCACTGATGCATGTAATGAAGGACTTGGTGGACTCCTCAGTCAAAACGGGTTTGTCATATGTTATGAATCAAAGAAGTTGAAGGATCATGAAAGAAACTATGCCACTCATGATTTGGAGTTGGCAGCCATGGTGCATGCCCTGAGGAAATGGAGACACTGCCTCATGGGAAAGAGGTTTGAGCTAAGAACAGACCACAATGGTCTAAAATATTTATTTGATCAACCAAATCTAAATGCTAGACAAAGCAGATGGTTAGAATTTATAAGCGAATATGACTTTGATATAAATCATATCAAGAGGAAAGAGAATAAAGTGGTTGATGCACTTAGTAGGAAGGTGCACGAATTACATGGTACAACTATTAGCATGTACCAAACTGATATTAAAATAAAAATTATGGAGGTTGCAAATGTAGATCTGCAATACAGAGAATTGGTAGCAATGCTACCGTAGGGTAAGATGCTTCAGAAGGTAGATAATTATAAGTTAGGAATAGATGGAATATTGTTGCACAAGAACAGGATTTTTGTTCCAAATGTCCAGAACTTGAAACGTATGATTTTGCATGAAACGCATAATGTTCTTTATGCAGGGCACCCTAGATATCAGAAAACTGTGGCAACGATCAAGAGCCATTACTTTTGGCTAGGTATGAAGAAAGAGATCGTCGATTACATCGCTAGATGTATGGAATGATAGAAAGTGAAAGCTGAGAATAGGCACCCAGCAGGGTTGCTGCAACATTTAACCATTCCTAAGTGGAAGTGGGAAATGGTGAAAATGGATTTTATTACGGGATTGCTTAGAACAGGCAAGTTGCATGATTCGATCATGGTGGTGGTGGACAATCTTACGAAAGATGCCCATTTTATTCCACTGAAAACTACGCACAAAGCAGCAGAGGTTGTTGATATTTTCATGAAGGAAGTGGCACGATTGCACGAGATTCCTAAAATAATTGTGTCTGACAGAGACCCGCAATTCACCTCGAATTTATGGAAAGGATTGTTCAAAGGATTTGGAACGAATCTAAACTTTAGTACATCTTATCATCCTGAGTCTGATGGACAAACAAAAAGGGTGAACAGGGTGATAGAAAATATACTGAGAATGTATGTGATGGACAAACCATCGAAATGGGAAGACTACCTACACTAGGTAGAATTCACGTACAACAATGGGTATCAGGCATCATTGAAGATGATCCCATTTGAAGCACTTTACGGCAGAAAGTGCAATACTCCAGTGAGTTGGGATAATCTAGCTGATAGGATAATAGTTGGGCCAGAGTTGCTCAGGGAAATGGAGGACCAGATGACAAAAATTAAGCAGAATTTAAAAGCTTCCCAAGACAGACAGAAAATTTATGTCAATAAGAATAGAACCCACAGAGAATTCAAAGTGGGTGATCATGTTTTCCTGAAAGTGAAAGCTAACAGGATTTCCTTGAAGTTGGGAAGCTGCACCAAGTTGGCAGCCAGATTTTGTGGGCCTTTTGAAATTCTGGAGAGGATTGGTCCAGTTGCTTATATGATTTCATTGCCTTCATCTATGTCTGTTCATAATGTCTTCCATGTATCATTGCTAAAGAAACATATACATGATGTTAATCATGTTATTGACTGGAATGTGATTCAGGTGGAGCAAGAAGGCACTTTTCAAGTGCATCTGGTGTGTACTTTAGACCAGAAAGTCAAACAGCTTCGGAATTGAGCCATAGGGCTTGTAAAGGTTCAATGGACCTGGTACGGTCCTGAGGATGCTACTTGGAAGCATGAAGATGCAATGCGGACAGAATACCTGCATCTTTTGAAGATTTTTGAAAACTCTATTATATATGGGTGTATGATGCACTGAGGACAGTGCATAAATAAGGGGAGGGGATTGTAATATCCCCTGGCCGAACCCAAATGTAATTTAATATAAATGTACTTAAGCTGGTGAGTTGTTTTGACCTCATTTGGTAATGCACGTCATGTGGCATAGTGTGCACATGAAATGTGCAGTAAAATGATGTAATATGCACATTCTAGAATATTGTGTGCAGTAACTAAGGTGCACGCAGTATGGACGACAACGAGGCTCATGTATCTAATATGTGTTATAGGCTGGACAGCCAGTTATTATAAGTTGGGATGCTTATGTTTTGGTATTAGGCCAAAACGCCTAGATGTCAAAGGCCAATGCGCCTACTTTGTACATGACTCGTGATTAATATAAAATGCATCATTGTGCACAGACTGACCATGATAAAAGAGATGGGGGACTGAACTTCACTAGTTAGGGAAAGGGAGGGCCAAAAGTCAAGGGAATATTATATTAATATTTCCTAAAACATAAAGTATAGATAATTATTTTATCCTAAGTTTTAAAGTTGGAGACAAGTGGACCAGTGTAACTTCTGATATGACAAGTGTCAAGTTGGGGACATGCATTCATATCGTGGGGAATTTATCTCATTTGGTGACTTTTTCACGGATACTTTACCAGCAGCCTGACCATCATTCTCACCATCACTTTCACGAAGAGTTCACAGTGATTCCTTTCCACACTCAATTATCCTTTCAATGATTCCATGACCATTTTCACTCACGCATTCCATTATCCTTGAGACAGCCATTTCACCATTCTAGAGCCTGTTCCCATAGACCTTTTTGGTTGGTGCGCCTGGTTAGCTTGGAGAGGGAATGAAGAAGTGGGTTGTCAGGCCTGTGAGAAATTCTCTGAGTGAGAGAATTGATGGGGATTGATTTCTAAAGGTGATAAACTGCAGCTACAGCGCTCTAATACTTTCGATCCATCCTGTTGTTGAAGCCCTGGAAGGGAAGTGGGGAAGCCGAGGGACTATTGAGCATAGAAGGGGCACACTTCCTTGGGTGGGACAGGCATGTGGGGAATGAGAGGTTGTAGGCTATTAGTTGAGTGAACACCTAAGATGGAGTCTTTCCTATTGTCCATGAGCCTTAGACTGGATAGGAACCCTTTACCATGGGTGGAGTTCAATCCCATCTCGAGGGTGACTCACTGTTGAGAGTGATGAACAGTGTAGTCTATGGCTAGGATGTTCGTGGACGGTCTGTACGAAGTTGGTGACAATATTTCTAATATAAGTACCAATTCTATGATAAAATGATATGTTGATTTGTTATTTACATGCCTATGTTACAGTTTATCATATATGTGATTATAATTGCCTGTATGTTTATGGGTAATTCCCTGTAAATGTTGCATATCTGTAGTTACTGTTATTTCAGTCTAAAATTCATATGTTACATAAAGTAATTTTTTATTTATGTTTATATGTAAAGCTTCTGCAAGAGTGTTGTATGTATATGTTTTAGTTGCATGTAGTTTAAAGAGTAAATTTATGTGGCATAGCTCAGTTGACTACTGGGTATGTTACTGTATGTTCCGCAGTAAGGGAACGAAAGCGTTCCCTAGAGTAGCATGGTCTGACCTGTTAAGGCTGGGAATGTTACCGAATGGTGTCATAGCATGAGTGGTTGCTCTGGAGTGGCGTACCCTGGCCTGTAGGTGTCTGGGGGAACATTATAGTCCTCCAACTTCACAAGGTCGTAACTCTTTAACTGTGAGGATTTATGCGATGTTCCATATATCACCGAAAATGGAATGACATGTACTATCCATATAGAATATTCTTACCTGCAAATACACTTCATACCTTTATACATCAAACAAACTTGAGTCCCATAACCATATTGTTGGGGCTACCAGAATTTTCTACCGGACTTGCTTCAAGGGTTGACATCAATGACAACCAACACAATTAATCAACAATCTCCCCCTTTGGCATCGATGGCAACACTTTGATGCAACATTGAATTCATAACTCTCATGCTCCCCATGTGACCATTTATCCCCCTGGAAACATGAAGATTTTCTCTCTCTCCAAACATCTAACTCTCTATCCATGCATCTAGCGAATCTCTCCCCCTTTTACATCAATGGAAAAGGTAAATTTTCGTCGAGGATGCTCCCCCTGAATGAACTCTTCCTGAAACTCCTCCCCCAAATTGAATTGTGCTCTTTATGGTGCTTCCTCATTTAAATCTAAGACATATAATAATAGCATTCAAAATTCATTGTGGGGCAAAAATTATGCCAAGTTTCTGACGAAGATACTCAAAGGCTTTCCTTGGAAGCAGTTTTGTAAATATGTTTGTAATTTGTTCTTTTGTGCCAACATACTCAACTCAAATTTTCTTCTCTACAACCTGTTCCCATAGAAAATGATACTTGATTGGAATGTGCTTCATCTTGGAGTGCATCATTGGATTCTTTGAGATATTGATGGTTCTTGTATTATCACAATATATCGGAATGGGACCATTATACTCAACCTATATATATGTCAAAGTTTGTTTCATCCATAGAACCTATGTACAACATGTTGTTGATGCAATATATTTTGTTTTGGCTGTAGAATTTAATATCGATGTATGTTTCTTTCTTTGCCAAGACACCAAACGCTCACCCAAGTAGAAAATTGCTCAACTTGTACTTCTTCAGTCATCA
Organism: Picea mariana; assembly: GCA_032191745.1. Classification (NCBI taxonomy): domain Eukaryota; kingdom Viridiplantae; phylum Streptophyta; class Pinopsida; order Pinales; family Pinaceae; genus Picea; species Picea mariana. The sequence continues at coordinate 27,906 of JASDQU011401575.1, read as the reverse complement.
ATGCAACTTGTCGAATATGCATTTGTATAGGCAACAAGTGATAGATCTTTTCCTTTTGGATACCATAATCCAAACTCTTTTTTACCCTTGATATATCTGAATATCCTCTTTATTTCTAGAACATGTGATTCCTTTGGTGCTGCTTAAAATCGTGCCATATGTCCAACTGCCTACATTACATCTGGTTTGGATGTTGTCACATAAAGTAAGTTTACAAGTATTGACCTGTACTATCTCTGATATGTATCCTTTGAATCATCATCTTTACTTAACTTGCAATTGGTTTGCATAGGAGTATTGATTAGTTTACAATCTTGCATTCCGAACCTCTTTAGAATTTATCTGATATACTTGGTTTCAAAAATAAAAATGACTTGGTTTCTTTGACATATCTGAAGATCTAGAAAGAAGGATAATTCTCCAAGTAATGACATTTCAAATTCATTCTTCATATCCTTTGCAAATTTCTATCTCGGCCTTGATGTAGAGGTTGTTATCTGCATTTTCTTTCTTAAACCTTTGTTGTTGTAGATATTTGTCCAGTCTGGAATACCATGCTTTGGGGGCCTGTTTGAGACCATACAAGGCTTTCTTCAACCTGCAAACATAATCTTCATTCTCTGTCAACCAAAATCCTTATGGTTGCTCAATGTAGACTTCTTCTTCTAGATCCCCATTCAGGAAGGTTGATTTCACATCAATCTGATACACTTTAATATTCTTGGAGCATTCATAAGCAAGGATCAATCTGATTGCTTCCATTCTAAAAACTGGGGAAAACTTATCTTCAAATTCGATAACTTCAACCTGAGCATATCCTTTACATATCAATCTATCTATGTTCATGGTAACGTGTCCATCTTCATTCAATTTGTTTCTGAAGACCCACTTTGTGTCAATCACATTCTAGTACCTTGGCCTTGGAACCAATTCCCCAGTGTCATTCTTCTCTATCTGATCCAACTCTTCATCCATGGATTTTATCCAGAATTCATCCTTGTTGGATTCTTCAAATATTCTTGGCTCAATTGAGGATAAGAGTGCTAGGTGTAGTTGTTCTATTGAAGGAATTATTCTTCTAGTCTCAACTCCTTCATCTTTGTTCCCGATAATCTGCTCTGATGGATGATTTTTCTGTATTCTTTTGCTCAGTGTATTTGGAGATACTTGAATATCTTGTTGTTCTATATCTTCTGCTTCTAACTACTCTTCTTTATCTTCCCCTTTTGTTACTTCTTCTTACTTTGATTCTTCTTCGTGAACCTGTTCCATTGACTCCTTTTCTTCTTCCTTTATTTTTCATCAACATGTCTCATCAATTGTCACATTGATTCTTTTCAAAACTTTGTTGAGCCTTTGATTGAAACATTTGTATAACTTCCTAGTGCTCGAATACCCAACAAGTATTCTATTTTCCACACAAGATTTGAACTTTCTCATTCTATCATCTTCTCTTTTGGTGTAACATTTACTTCCAAAAACTATGAAGTGCTAAACATTCACTGGTCTTCCTTTCCATATCTCATAGGGCATCTTATCACTCTTGTTTCTTAGCATTACTCTGTTTTGAATATGAATTTTTATATGCAGTACATATGCCCAAAAGACATCGGTCAACTTGGAATCCATTAACATAGTTCGATCCATTTCTTGTATTGTCTTGTTCTTCCTTTCGAGAACTCCATTCTTTTGAGGTGTCCTAGCAACGAAGAATTGCCTTTTTATTCCATGCTTGTTGTAGAAATCCATAAATTCCTTTAAAGTAAGCTCTCCTCCATTATCAGATCTCAAACATTTTATTTTTTAATCCATTTCATTTTCAACGATTTCCTTGTATACCTTGAAGTTCTCGAATGCTTCTAAATTCTTCTTGAGAAAACAAATTGTATTCATCCTTGTATTATCATCAACCAATAACATAAAATATTTCTCACCTTTTAAACCCTTTGTTCTAGTTGGTCCAACTAGATCAGTATGCACGATTTCTAGCGGTCTTGTTGTGGAGTATTCCTTTTATTTGAATTTGGTATTTGTTTGCTTTCCTTGTTGAAAATGCTTGCATAAGGTGTTGGTTGGCTTCGTGATCTAGGGCATATCTATGACTGCTTCCTTTTTTCTAACTTTGACTATGTTGTCAAAGCTTATGTGACTCATCCTTTTGTGCCATAGCCAAACATTATCTTCCTTTCCTAAATAACTCTTTTCATTTCCAATTTCACTTAATATATATATGTTGCTTGAAGTTCTTACAATTGTTGCAACCAATATTCTTGGACCTATTTTTCTTATCTCGTAGTTCTATTAATCAAACACAAGTTTGTGACCTTAGTCACACATTTTACCTACACTTAGAAGATTATGTTCCATATCTTCCACTAGTAGAACATTTTTTGCCTTGGTATCCTTGTTTCCAATTCTGATTGTGCCTTTTCCAATGATTCTAGTTGAGTCATCATTTCCAAAAGAGATTGATCCATCTCTTTCATTTCTCAAGGTTAGAAACCTATCCTCATCACATCTCATGTGCTTTGAGCAGCCACTGTCAACATACCAACAATGTTTCTTGTGTGTATCTTGTAGAGCGAGTGTGCATTCTTCATTGTTATAATGATTTTGCTTTCTTATCCATATTCTCTATTGAGGTTCATGTATGTGATTGTTGTTATTCTGTTGTGATTCTCTAGGAGGGACTGTCATTCTACAATCTTTGGCCATGTGTCCAAAGTTGTTACACTTGTATCATTCCACTTTAGTGCTCAAGGATTTAAACATGTTGTATCTTATTCTATGTGTTTCACTAGACCTTCTTGGATAAACATTTTGTGCATGACTTTAAAAGTTGTTTATGTTTCTTCTATTTTCTCTGCAATTTACAAATTCATGTCCAAAATTATTACATGCATAACATAGACAAAAGAACATAGTTCGATACCTGGGAGTTGAATATCTTATGAAAGGATTTAATGTTTTGAATCCTTCTTCTTCTTGAGGCCTATTTTTTTCTCACTGTCGCTGATTTTGAAATCTTAATCTTCTGGGTGGAGGAGTGTCCCTTTGATCTTCCTTG
>JASDQU011401575.1:6830-24572 GCA_032191745.1 Picea mariana | reverse complement strand
TGAGCACACTCTTATTGACTTATTTTTTGAGGACACTTGTGTGCAAGTGATCCGACTATAGTACATTATGATTTCGTTTTGATTATGAGTTATATATGATGTTGATGATGTATTGTAATTCATTGTTGCTTTTAAATATATATGTATTGACAGACATTATTCACGAGTTCTCCTGAGTGTACAGGACACATGACAGGTTATGGATTTTGATGGCATCAGTGGGCTTCCTTGGACTCTAGATCGAGTCAGGGAGTGGATCGTATTTTGATTGAGTATTTCATTTTACGCACATATGATACATGATTGATTACAGTATGATTTATGAATATGGATTATTGACATTGTTTTTGTTAGTGGATGCAGACTTGACAATGCTTGCTAATTCGACTCACATAAGGAGTAAAGGAGTCCCGCATAGAAACCATACATTGAGGGAGAGGTGTGGAAGTGTCCCTATAAAATCCTATTAGCACTCTTGCCATGGCCTGAATTGTAGGTTAACAATTACCTAGTTCGAGAGATCCATGATGTCGTGAGGGAGAACTAAGACATTCGCTCACGAGGATTTCTAAGGGGCATAAAATAAGGCAAAATGTGTATTCCTTAGAATCCCTTAGTCTCTCACAAGGTCGACCAAATGCAGTGTTGACTCCAAGGGTCGGACAAACTTCCAAAACCATTCTAGGGTGAGTGGCACCCTTGGAGAACGAAGGTGTGTCTAGAAGGGAACGTCGCATAATTAAAAATTGAGTCAATAAATCTTGGTAGCCTAGAAAATATTGAAATGATTAGACCTTGTTATAATAAAATAATTAATTAAACAGTAAATTATAAATTAAAATCCAGACAAGAGTTTAAGCCGAAGTCTAAGTCTAAAATTTAAATAAAGGAATATATGAATTATGACATAAGTTAAAATAGTTGAGAATATAATCAAACTCTAGGAAAAGGGGGAATAAATTTAAAGGCTGGATAAAATGCACATGTGTGCATGAAATTAATAAAATGAATTTTTAAAATAGAAAGAAATAATAATATGAGAGAATAGGAATACACATGGAATAGAATCTTGAGTCAACCTACCACTAGTCTAATTATAAGAAGAATCATAATCCAACTCTAATTAAGATTTAGTTGGGAGACATTCATTAAATGAGAAATATGGGAACAAAGGGACAACTAAGAGAAAAAATAGGAATACATTGGGGAATGTGAAGGAAATTGGCTTTTTAAGTAAAATAAAAAGGGTAATTACTTGTGCAACTTGGGGAGAGTGTGACAAGTGTGTGGGTGAATAATCATAACTAAAATAATTTAAAAAAAAATGATAAATGTGCACGGGTACATGTGTCATTGGGGATTTTTTTCTATAAAACAAATGGTGTAGAAGGGAAATGGACCTCACATTTCTTGGTATTGTTATGCTACCAAAATTTTGTGGAGATTTGGAATACCAATCTTGGAAAAAGAGTGGAATCTCTTCCTTGCGAGGCAAGTCTTGGAGTTATCGTTTATTGGTTTCTTGTGTGTGGCCCATTTGCGGCTCGGGGGGCTAAAGGGGAAGAAGAGTACCGATAGCATTGGCTGGGAGGTACCGGTGAAGTTTCAGTAATTAGAAAGTGGGAGTACAGAAGAAGCGCAAGTTTTTGAAGGACATCTTCAAATCTCAGTCTTCATTGGTTCCGGTATTTATTTCGAAAATTTTTATTTTAGTAAGAGTAAATTTGTAAGTTAAATTTTGTGTATAGTCACTGAAAAATTCCTTGCAGTTCTGGAAACTAAATTATTGTTCACCACCGATAAATTGCAAATCCAAAAATTTGAATTTGATTGGTCTTTTAAAATCTAATTGTTATAGATAAATTTAGAATTTGATATGGTCATTGCAATTGGTAGTGATTTCTGGAAATTAAATTTTGTATAACCATTTTTATGTAACCCACAAATTCGATATTGAAATCTTCAGCTCGCGGCCAAATTCAATTACGACCTGGATTCCAGAAATTTGATAGTTTTTGTCAATGCAAATTAACTCTGAAGTTCAGTAATTTGTTGGATTGTTTCCAATTGTAGCTCCTAAAATGGTCTTATTTATTATTAATCATTGTGTAACTAATAGAAGTTCTGGAATCAAATTCTTGTATAGTCCATTATTGATATTTCAAAATTTAGGAATTTCATTGGATTGTTGTGAAGTTAGTTACAAAATTGAAATCTGGAATCTTGATGAGTCATTGTAAGACTAGTTTGTGATCCAGATTTTAGAGCTCTGTAAAGTCACGAAAAAATTTGCAAGTCTGGAATGTTAATTCGTTTAGCCTCTACCTTTTTGTTTACACCTTTTGGAGAATGAAGTTACTTGAATTCATTGCATAATTAGTTGGAGCTCTGAAAACAAAGTTTGAATGGACGTCGTCAAGATTAGTGCAGTTTCTTTTGTTCTCTCTAAAATATTGCAACTTTGAATCGATTATCGTTATGCACTCTGCATGTTAGTTGAAAACTCTGGATTAAAGTTGTAGTGACGTTGTTGTTTTAGTTGCATTTCGAATTGGAATTTCCTTTGATCGCTGCATGTAGATTTATTCTTCCTGGAAACTAAATTGTTGGGGTCGTTGCAAAATTGAATTTCTTTTTCCTGAAGTGCTTTACGTTATGACAATAGCATGTTAGTTTGTTGGTTGGATTGGTTTCATAGGTTCGTTGCAAAGCCTGAGTAAAATTCATGACGGTCGTTGCATTTTTAGTTTGCAGCTCTGGAACCCAATTTGTTTAGTCGTCATCGAGTCTCTTGCAATTCAAGAACTTGGAAATTCATTGAGTCACCATAAAATCCCTGCATTTTGGAATTTAGATTTCGTTAGGTCATTATAGCTTGTATCACCCAAATCAGAATCTAGAAATATTTACGATCGTTGTTAAATATTTGCAACTCCGAAATTTAAGGATTCTTGTCCTCTGTAATCATTGCTTGATATGTGCAATCCTGACCTCCGAGTTTTATTGACAGTCGTCACCAATGTGAGGCATGGGTTCACTAACTATATCAAGCTTTGTGTGTTGGAGCATTTCCATTCTTAAAGTGTGGTCTTACACTTCCACAGGGCGTTCAAATTTCCATTTAATACGAATCAACTGAATAATTATAATGATAGTCAACCAGTAATGCGCAAGAAGTAAATATTTGTGTTGGGATTATATTAACAAGTGGTAGGAAACGTAGTTTTATCATAATTGTTAATTAGCGAATTATTACATAATGTATTCAAGATTTATTTCACCAAGATGATTCACATTAGTTCTGAGGAATGTTATACAAGTTAATTTGGAATAGAAATAACAGTTTATAATAATGGTCTTTGGTGTATTAGAATCACTTTACAACAAGTATTATAAGACATCAACTTTGTTGATTATCTTATTGAATAATACTTTCACTATGTCATAGGAATGGCAAACGTGAGATGGAAGTATGTAAAAGATACTTTAAAACATAATTTGGAACTTCCTTGTTATAAGATTTCTATTAAGCGAACCTTTTTCTATCCTTATGTGGTATGTATGTGGTATGGTTGATATATTATTAATAGTAATGTTGTATCTGATCCTTGATGTGTAGTGATGTAGATGAAATTAGAATGTGGAAATGTTGATGTATGTTATTGTCGAAATTCACTTGTTCTAACTGTTTTTTTTTTAAATTCACCACTACTGTACCCATTTACATTTATGTTCAGCTAAAGGGGATGCCACATATTGTATCATAGCGCGTTCAACCCTGCAAAATTGGATCGTTACGCCTTCCACTATGTTAAATAAATTATTAAAGATATATCAATAATTAATTTTGAAATTTTCCATGCAGGTAATCATGGTTAGAGGAAGTAGGGGAAGTAGACGTCATGGTGTGGAAGGAAGAGGTGTGACTCCTCTGATCGAATCCATGCCAAAGGGTTATAACCCTCAAGGAGATGAGCATACTATTGAGTAGGAGCAGGTTGTTGTGGGAGATGTGGTAGGTATGATGAGAACCTTCCAGAGGATGTTAGAGGCATTGATCAACCGCCTGGATCGATATGAGGGCAGAGTGTTTGTGCCCAATGAGGGTTCACATCATGCTCCAGCTGGTAGTAGTAGTATACATAGAGAACTCGAGAAGGTGAAGTTTCTCGAGTTCTGGGGTGTCACGGATGGCTTAGCCGTTGAGGCATGGTTGGAGAACATGGTGATGTGCTTCACACTTTGTGATTACACCTCCAACATGAAGGTCTGCATGGAGATCTTCCAATTGAAAGGGAGTGCTCTACTTTGGTGGAAGACACTCCTACCTCAACTAAACATGTCCATTGAAGATGTGTCATGGGAATTGTTCGAGGAATGATTCTGGGCGAGGTACTTGTCTGAGCAATTCATTGAGCGCCATATTAATGAGTTCAACGCCTTACAATAGGGTGTTCGTACAGTGTTGGAGTATGAGGACAAGTTCATGGAGCTACTTAGGTATGCTCCACATCTGAACATGGAGAATTTAAAGGTCAAAAATTTTATGTTCAGCCTTAACTTCAACATTCATGTGAAGGTGAGGATCCTAATGCCTCAAAAATTGCACGATGCAGTTCAGAAGGCCCTCATAATTGAGGAAGAGATGAACAGTGGGGATCAGGGCATGACTCCTTCTAGACCGACTGGACAGATGAAATCAGGAGTGTAGCAGCATTAGACACCAGCTAGGCAGAATTCTGGGCACCGAGATACGCCCAGAGGACCTATGTTCTTGACACGGATATGAAAGAATCCTTAACAAATGACTCCTTATAGAGCACCATAACAGCAGCAGCAACGTCATCCGAAACAACAGCAGCAGTTTAGGCTTTGTTAGAAGAACAGACCAGGATCATAGACTACTAGACCAGTAGCTTCTACTTCAGGGACCAAGAGCACTGGACCGAAGACTGGATGTTGGACATGTGGAGATCCACATTACCAGTGATATTTCCCGATTGAGAAGGCCAAAGCAGCCGGATCATCAAGACCCAATACACTTCGAGATTTGGGGCAAGGCCCACAGGATACATGCAATGGTGAACAACCGTCAGGCCGAGCACCATTCCACTATACTCGATATGTCAGGTATGATTTCCGACCAAACCTTTAGTATCTTAATAGATTGAGGAGCTACGGGGAGCATTATTTCTAGTGTAGTGCTAAAGAAAATTAAGGTTAAGGAATTCGAGAAGGACGAGTTCAGATACGTAAAAATTGCATCGGGTTCTAAACAGAAAGTTGGAGGAAAGGTTACGAGTTGTAGCATTAACTTAGGATATTTTATAACAAAGGCCAACCTATGAGTCACAATCTTAGGATCTTATGATATAGTGATATGCATGGACTGGTTGGAATCACATGATGCGATACATAACTTTAAGAAAAAATAGTTAAGTTTAATGGATGATTTTTGGCATAGTAGAGTGATTGTAGGAAGAAATTATGTGGGTGTTTCTGAGATTTATTTCTTCCCTACAATTGAAGAAGAGTATGTGCATGGGATGCAAATTATATGCAATCTTAGTGCTAAACAAAAAAGGTGAGGCAGAAGGATTAGAAAACCTTTTGGTAGTATCAGAGTTTACAGACGTATTTTCGAAGGAACTACCAGGTTTACCACCAGAAAGAGAACTTGAGTTTACCATAGATCTTAAACCTGGAGCTGAACCTATTGCAATAACTCCTTATCGGATGTCGACACTGAAATTGCAGGAGTTGAAAATGAAATTTAAGGAGTTGTTGGATTTATGACTTATACATCCAAGCGTATCGTCGTGGGGTGCGTCAGTAATTTTTGTTAGAAAGAAGGATGGGTCATGGAGGCTTTGTATTGAATACCATCAATTGAACAAATCTACGATCAAGAACCAGTATCATTTACCAAGGATTGACAATTTGTTTGATCATATGAAGGGAGTGACGGTGTTTTCGAAGATTGATTTGAGATATGGATATCATCAATTACATATTAAAAAGGAAGATATCCCTAAGATAGTGTTTAAGATGAGATTCGAACACTATGAGTTAAAATTTTTATTGTTCGATTTGACGAACGCCCTGGGGGTATTCATGATTTTGATGAATGGGGTGTTCCGCGAATACCTGGACGAGTTTGTTCAAGTATTTATTGATGACATATCGATTTATTCTCAGACAAAAGAAGAGCATGACGAACACTTGAGATTGGTCCTACAGTGTTTAACAAAAAACAAATTGTATGGGAAGCTATCAAAATATTGTTCTTACCATAAGGAGATTCACTAATTGGGACATATAATATCTGGAGAAGGCATCATTGTGGATCTAGCAAAAGTAGAGGCTATTATGGAATGTGTTATCACATAGAATTTCAAGGGTCAAAAAATATTTTCAGTTTTGATTTTGAGTCATAGGTTTTCATTAACTTTTAGGTTTTTATGTCCCTTTGCCAAAGTCATTTTTCATTTTTGATTTAAATAATCTAAGGTTAGTTTTGGTTTTGGTCTAGATTCCTTGGGTTATGCCTTGTTATCATAACAATTTGGATAAATCTTCATGAGTCACATATTTGAAATTCTCCATCATCACCTTGACATGTCACACCTCCATGTTGTACGCAAGACCCCTCATTTTGTCACCTTTTGCCCGTTTATTTTTGTCTTTGTTTGTTAGTTTGTCTGTGACATGTGGGACTAACCTATGGCTAAGAAACTATGACTCAGGGGCATCTAAGCTGTCAAAATCACTCAGGGATCACACCAAGCCTGAGCCACACCAACCCTTAACATGGCTAGATTTTTTTTCCCCACGGGTTTGGAACCGGTGACTTTAACATCACGGAGTGCCTTAAAAACACACTCCGTCACCGACTTTCCTACACCTCGGGGACACCTTTTTCCCATTTAGCTGTCAAATCAATTTTGATTTGTGCACTTCCAACTCACTAGGAGAGTTCGTAGTGAATTCAAAGGTACACCATGCATTCATTTCCATCATTTCACTTATGGATCCTGTCAAAGAAGATCTCATTGTTTTCAGAGCTGATATTTTAAAAAAATGTCCATGGATTATGTCATAAAGGTTTCTAACTGTTTTTTTCCAAGTCTGCAAATCATATTTGAGCTCGACGCTACGAACTTGGTGCTACAGACAGGTTCTACTAACTCGGCGCTACGAAATTGTTGAAGAAGAGAGTTGAATGTTGAGCTACTTGCAGACATTCTCGTTCAAATTTAACGACATCAGCATCAAAAACCAGTCCACCAGGTACTCTATGAGAATTTACACGTTGTTTAAAGGCTGAAGGAGAGGTTTTTTCTTATCTCACCTCTCGGCGCTGCAAAATGTGTTATTTTGTTGTTGACTACTTTCAATCCATTTCCTTCATGCTTTAAACCTTGCCTATCAAATCGCATCACCTTTAATACCTCATCTATCCTTCCCACTACCTAGAATTCATTTGCTCCTCTGATATTTACCAGCGCTGTGAACTCTCTGTTCTAGCGATGTGAACCTTTTGCTGCAAATTCATCGTTACGAACCCCCTATTCTAGTTTTGTTGAAAGCCTTCCTCTGCATACTTGACAAACTCAAATTCAAAGGAGTGAATCTACACCCTTTCAGCTTGGATTTTAGGTTGATCAACTATCAGATTAAGTTTAAATATTACATGCATTTTTCATACTGCTAAAGGATACTGGTATTGTCATAAAATCCTTATTTCAAGCAAATAATTCACAAGTGTCTTTATCTTATTGAAAATTCCAGTTGCCTATATTTATATATTATGTTTGAAGAATGCACTATCTCATCCCTGAATGTCCATAAAGTGAATTGTATAAAATCTTGTACACAGTCAGCCTATGGAAAAAAATTTGTCATCAAAACCCTAGTATCTTATATCCCCCTGTTCATACATCTACCTCTTATTACAACTCACAGAAAAAATTCCTCAACACTATTCATGGACAACCGACATCATAAGAAAATTCACAAGGGAGGGGATATCATGAGAACAAAGCCCTATGATATGCATATTTTTTATTATGAACTCTTGATCAGAGAGGCTTTCCAAAGAGTAGGTTGTATCAATTTTTGTCAAAGAATGCAAAGGGGGCACCCAGATGTGGCTGGGGAATTTGCATTAAATTTCAATGGGACCAAAACCAGGGTTGAAATATTAGAGTTTGAAGTTTCAAAATTGTCCATCTCCACTGCAATAGGGATACCTAGCACTGGATTAAAGTGGTTCAAGGATATGACACTAAATGCCTCTTTCTCCAAGGAGTTCCTCAAACCAAAATAACAGGAAGACAATCTGTCCAAAGGGGTACCCAAAAATCATATGCTTGAAGGTTTTGATAAAATGTTGAAGGTGATTCAGAGGTATTTCACCTATGAAGGAATATTTAACATGGTATATCAATACCACATCAAATTTTTTCTACACTTCATAGGGAAAGAAGCTATAAACATCCCTTTTTATTTATTCAGAAGTATTGGCAAGATGGTGTTGGAAATATTGTCATTGATGTCAACAATCAAAGTGATGATGACAAAACAGTGTGCAGAGATCGAACGAAGTGAAAATGTCATACAGTGTTAAAAAGATCGATTGCGCAAGCTCAAGAGGAGGAGTGAAAAGGAGAACCAAATAGTATCAAAGATCAAAGCTCAGAAGGAGAAATTCGTGATTATTGTTGATCATGATAAGATCAACAATATTCCTATGAATAAAGCTCAGGAGGCATAGAAGCTTGAAAGAGATCAGAGGAAGGACGAGAGTCGAGTTAAGCTCAGAAGGGTTGGCGTTGAGTTCAGAGCAAGGAGCCATCAATAATATCGATGGACGATAGAGACCGCTCAAGAGGATTGGAACTAATTGTCGTAGGCCATTTGATCCAGCATAACTGTCAGGAGGATAAGCGTCGAAGTCCTTTCCTTTCTTGGGAAGGAAATCGCGATAAACAATCCTGGTCGTTGAAGCCATAGAAAATGTGGTGAAAGATCAGAGCACGATGGGTTGTTGAGAAAGTGGTTTCAAGAAAACTGTCTTTCGCTTCGATACACTTTTAAGGGAGCCACGCATCCACTATTAAAACCATAATGGTTTTCCCTGGTCCGTCCTCGCAAAATTAAGTTATGTGCTAGTCCACTACACGATATGTGCCTCAACCGTCGATATGGGTTGATCTAACAAGTAAAGCACTTGAATGTTTGGTAAGTGGTCATAGCACATGGTCACATCATCGAGAGTTGGAGGGAGGATCTAGTGCAGCCAAGCTCTATTTCGTCGATCGCGACATAGAGAGTCGAGACCCTTCATCACAGGAGTCCTGAAGTTGCGAATCGCAAAGTGCTTTGTGGATAAGCGCCTGGTCACCACCAATGGTCACGAGAACGGAAGAATCCAGTCCAGCTAAGCTCCTTTTTCAGAGTATTAGCGATCACGACATGGAGTGTCGAGACCCTTCATCACAAGAATGTCGAAATGAGAAATCGCGATAAGATAAGGACCGTCGATTTAGAGGACATAATGAGGACCGTTGGATCAGGATTGTGGGTCAGCGAACCACGTCAGTAAGGATACATGGCACAGTAAGACACTGACAAGTGTCAAGTTGATACATCATTTTAGAGATGTAATGTGAGCCATCTGATCGTTTCGGTGAAATCATAATTAGGATTTTTTAATTGTTGGAGGTCATGAAGACTCAATAGAAAAAATGTCGAAATCTCAACAGTCGTCCATCTCAGATGAATATCGAATTGCAATCACTAAAGTTGTTAAACATGATTAAGTCATGGTCGTTAGATTAAATAATAAAAGAAGTAATATGAGTTATCCGATCATTTTGGGGATATCGTATTCGAGAGTTTTTTGGTATGTTGGAAGCAACATAGTCCCGAAGGACAAATAACCCGAAATCTCGTAAACCACTCATATCAACGAGTAATTAAATCTTGATCGTTGATTTGAAGGAAGCACCTTCGTAGAATTCGGTTCCTGTGAAAATAACAGAGTTTCAAGATCGAGTTTAAAAGATGAAATTGATCCATTTCTGTGATCAATTTATGAAGAGTCTTCACGCTAAAAATAAATAAACAATAGTTAATGATTATGGTGAAGTTAATTGAAGAGGTGCAATGGTCCAAACAAAAGGACACGATGTTTTTAAATCTCACACCAGTTTGAATATTATATAAACCAGAAGATCAATATCTGAAGCAGAGTCCAGGAAGAAATACAAATACCTATGTATTAAGGGTGGTTGGGTGGTGCGAGGGCAGGTTGGTGCCTGCAACGGGAGTTGGTGCTTCCTTGTCAATTGTAGCTGACTAAACAGGGGGTTATAGCCTCCTACCAGTTGGTGCTGGTAAACTAGGGTGTGGGTGTATCATGATCAGTTGGTGTTAATCAAAAAGGGGAAGTACATATTCCTTCTATGTAACATGTAAAACAAATTTTGCAATTAATAGAATAGAGTTTGTGGTTTTCCCATTTGGGTTCCACTATAAAATACTGTGTTAAAATTTTGTTTGCATTAATAAGTGGAAAATTGATATAATTGTTGTGTCATTGATTCACCCCCCCTCTTAGTGATAGGATTTGATCCTTCAATTGGTATCAAAGCGAGGTTCTTTCATCATAGTCTAACAAACTTGAAGGTAGATCCTGAAGATGGATCAACAAGAAGGAATGTCTAACAACAAAGCACCATTGTTCAATGGAGAAGGCTATGCTTTGTGGAAAATAAGAATGAAAAAATTCATGTTGGCTCTTGTTTTTTATATCTGGAAATCTGTTGTAGATGGTTACATTGCACCAACTACTCCACCCAAAGACTCTGGAGGAAAGAAAATCTGTAATGATAACTCAAGAGAAGTTAATGGTATTCTAGTAGGGTTGACTAACTCTATATGTGTGAAAGTTATGCATTGCAAATCGGCCAAAGAAATCTGGGACAAATTGGAGGTTGTATATGAAGGATATGACAAAGTCAAAGAAGCCAAACTACAGACCTATAGAACTCAATTTGAAAACCTGAAAATGAAAGAACAAGAAAATATTGTTGAATACTTTCATAGGGTAGATGAAGTGGTCAACTTAATTAGAGTGGCAGGAGAAGAAGTTACAAATAAACCCATTGTGAAAAAAATACTAAGGTCATTATCGATGAGATATGATGCAAAGATTTCCTCAATTGAAGATAGATATGATCTAAGCTCACTCACAGTTGACCAGCTCCATGGGATTTTTACAGCATATGAAATGAGAACATGAAAAAATAAATCAACAAAAGACAAAATAGCTTTCAAGTCATCCAAGACAAATATAAATCAAAAGAAAAAACCTCAATCCTGTCATCATGAAGAATCTGATGTGGAGGAAGCCAACTTCATTAGAAAAATTCAGAAAGGATCGGGGAAGTACAAAGGAAAGCTTCCTTTCAAATGTTTTAATTGTGGCAAAGTTGGTCATTTTGCATCCAAGTGTCCCTATCCCAAGGAGGACCCTGAAGAGGAAGAAAACAAAAACAAACAATACCAGAAGAAGGAAAAACCCAACTACAAGAAAAAGTTCTACAAAAAGAAAAAGAATTTCTACTCAAAAGAAGAAGACAACAACTCGTCAGAGTCTAGTGACAACGATGGATCTGATGATGATGAAGTTATTTTCTTAGGTATTGAATAATCTAATGAGATAGAAAAAATTAAACATGAGAAGGAGTTAGAAGATGAAGCAGAAGTTAATATGGAGGAAGAACTTCGTAGTGCCTTAGATGAATTAAGAAAATACAAAACCAGATATAGACAATTGAAAAGTTTTGTAGTTGAACAGAAAGAAAAATATGAACAAGAAGAAAAGGAGATGGAAAAACTTATGAACAATCTGAAAAAGAAAATCTTAGAAGCAAATAAGATCGAAGAAACTCTGGAAAAGTCTCTTGTGAAGAAAACCAAATAACTGTTGAAAGGATGGAGGCAGAAATAGTTCATCTAAAAAGGAAACAGGATGCAAAAATCATTCAAACAAAATCTAAAAATAGTTCTAAAATATTAGATAAGATTATTACAGTGCAAAGGGATTCTAGAAATAAAAATGGAATAGGTTATTCTCAAAAGGAAAGCCATGTTAACTCTAAATCTTATGTAGATGCTCTTCGCAGTACATTCAAGAAGAAAAATGAAGAGAAGATAAGTAATGATAAGGACTCCAGAAGATTACCTCCACCCATCAGGAAAGGAAGCAAGACAATACCAAAGAAGTTTTACCAAAATAGGTATCCTTGCATTTTTCCTGGTTATTGCTATGCATGCTCTAATTTTGGACACAAAGCTATAAATTGTAGATCATATAGAAAGAAAAATTTGAAGGTTAAGAATTATATACTTAAGGATAAACAAGAAGCAAATCGAGTTAAGAGTAGAAACTATAACTCCTTTGAACCTCTACAAGAAGGGGACTTACAATGCTTCATATGTCATAACCATGGACATAAAGCCATTAATTGCAGACTAATGGAAGTCTCAGAACAACCCAAGTTCATTAGATAGTAGAAGAAACTTTGGAGAGTAAAAACATCAAAAAGGGAATGTCTTATTTCCCTAAAAACTCAAGATGAAAAGGATCTCTAGTATGTTGACAGTGGATGCTCGAAACATATGACATGTAACAAGGACAAGTTTTTACACTTAAAGAAACAAAAAGGTAAAGTTACATTTGGTGATAATGCTTCAAGTAACATACTTGGGAAAGGCACTATGAGCTTGGGAAAAGACAAAGCTAGAAATGTACTACTTGTCGATAAATTGAAGCCTAATTTATTAAGTGTCAGTCAAACCTGTGATCAGGGATACTTCTGCATCTTTGATTCCCAAAAATGTGATATTACGAGAGAAGACACAAAAAAATTAGTTGGTACTGCTCCTAGAACTCCTGAAAATGTATATATACTAAATGCAAAATTGAATGAGGAGTGTCATATAAATTCTGTAGATGAAAGTTGGCTATGGCATAGGAGGTTGGGGCATATTAACTTTGACAATCTTGTGAAAGTCAGCAACCTTGGTGCAGTAAGAAACTTGCCAAAAATCATAAAAACCTCAAATTCTATGTGTAGAGACTGTCAACTAGGGAAGCAAACTAGGGTAAGGTTCAAAACAAAAGAATACACAACCTCTAAACCTTTAGAGCTTGTTCACACTGACCTATGTGGACCTATAAGAACCAAGAGTCTACAAGGAGAGTCTTACTTTATGTTGTTCATTGATGACTTTACTAGAATGAGTTGGATATGTTTTCTCAAGGAAAAATCAGAAGCACTCAACAAATTCAAAGCCTTTAAAACCCTTGTTGAAAATGAAAGGGAGACCAAAATCAAATGTCTTATATCAGACAATGGTGGTGAATTCACCTCAAAAGATTTTGATGTCTTCTGTGAAAATCATGGAATAAAAAGACAATTCTCTGCTGCCAGAACACCTCAACAAAATGGGATTGCTGAAAGAAAGAACAGAACAGTTCAGGAGGCTGCAAGGACTATGCTCAATGAAGCAAAATTGTCAGATGGATATTGGAGGGATGTTGCAAGCACAGTTGTATACATATTGAACAGAGGTCAGCTCAGGGTTAATAGTGATAAAAATCCTTATGAACTATGGTTTGGAAGAGCTCCATCAGTGAAATACTTCAAAATCTTTGGAAGTAAATGCTACATCAAAAGACTAGATGAGAGTTTTGGAAAATTTGATGCTAGATCTGATGAAGGTATTTTTCTTTGATATGCTTCAAACAAGAAGGCATACATATGCTACAATATTATATCACATAAGATTGTTGAAAGTGCATATGTCAAGGTGGATGATCTAAAAACGATAAGGATCAAAAATCAAGAGACCATATCTAAAAATAAAGATGAAGATGATAATGAGACATTTGGCACACAACTAGAAGAAGTAGAAGAGAATGAAAAAGAAAGGGAAGAAGATGATATGGATACTAGTGAAAGTGAAGAAGATAGTGAAGATGGAGAGATAAGAGAAGAATTTCCAAGAAGAGATAAAAAGACACCCTCGATAATTATTCAGAAAAATCATCCCGAAGAACTGATTATTGGAGATATGAATGATGGAGTGCAAACAAAAAGACAACTATTGTATCAAACAGAATTAGTATTGTTGTCACATATTGATCCAAATTCAATCAAAGAGGCATGTAAAGACGAGAACTGGGTTAAATCTATGAATGAAGAATTGGATCAAATTGAAAGAAATCAAACGTGGGAACTAGTTCCTAGACCAAAAGATAAAAATGTCATTGGAACTAAATGGGTATATAAAAATAAAATGAGTGAAGATGGGCAAGTAATCAGGAACAAAGCCAGATTAGTATGCAAAGGTTATGATCAAGTTGAAGGAATAGACTATGAAGAAACATTTGCACCTATGGCCAGATTAGAGGCAATTAGGATGTTCTTAGCTTTCTCCAGCTACAAAAAATTTAAAGTGTACTAAATGGATGTCAAATCAGCATTTCTCAATGGAAATTTAGAAGAGGAAGTCTATATTGAGCAACCATATGGGTTCCAACTAACAAATAAAAGAGACTATGTTTTTAAATTAAATAAGGCACTCTATGGATTAAAACAAGCACCCAGAGCAGGGTATGCAAGGCTAGACTCTTATTTACAAAAACAAGGCCTTAAAAGGGGATCAGCAGACAACAATCATTATTGCAAAATTGATGGTAATAACTTGTTCATTGTGTAAGTGTATGTTGATGATATCATATTTGGTAGTAATAATACAAAAATGAGTAAGGACTTTGCTAAGATGATGCAGCAAGAATTTGAAATGTCTATGCTTGGCGAACTAAATTTATTCCTTGGATTACAAATAATACAGTCCAAAAAGGGAGTCTTTATCCATCAGTCTAAATATGTTAAGTATATGCTTAAGAGATTCCAATTAGAGGATTGCAAACCTGTTAGTACACCTATGACGGTTGGATGCAAACTAAGCAAGGATTATGAGTCCAAAGTTGTAGATCCAAAACACTACAAATCAATGATTGGTAGTTTGCTCTATGTAACAGCTTCTAGACCAGATGTCAAGCAAGTTGTTGGGATGGTGGCTAGATTCCAAGAAGAACCAAAGGAGAGTCATGTTCAAGATGTAAAAAGAATCTTTAGATATTTGAAAGGAACCATATATCTTGGTATGTGGTATCCTAGCAAGGACTCGTTCACATTAAAAACCTATTCAGATGTTGATTGGGCAGGAAGTGTAGATGACAGAAAAAGTACGAGTAGAGGAGCATTCTTTTTGGAAGAATCACTGATTGCTTGGATAAGCAAGAAACAGTCCTCAATTTCTCTGTCTAGCACTGAAGCTGAGTATATTGCAGCAGCAGAATGTTGCACACAAGTGGAATGGGTGAAACAAACTCTACAAGACATAAAAATAGTATTTGAATAACCCACAATTATTCACTGTGACAATACAAGCGCGATAAGTCTCTCTAAGAACCCATTCCAGCACTCAAAATCGAAACACATTCCCATAAAATACCACTATCTAAGAGATCAAGCTGAAAACAAGAACATTAAATTGGAATATGCTCCAACACAAGAACAGGTGGCAGATATTTTTACAAAACCATTAAACAGAGATATATTTGAATATCTCAAATCTCTCAAGAAAATGATGCATCAATTGGCACCTATTGAGGGGGAGATAGAAATCAACGACAGAAGGTGTCATTTCGTTATGACAAAAAAAAATTAATTGCGGGAGGAGTTACCAGTGGTTAGAGAAGTGTTTATACAGACAGATGATAAGTGGAAATCATCATCACAGGGGGAGTTTCGAATATGAAGTTAGTGTGTTTCCCTCAATGAAAAAGGGGGAGATTGTTGGAAATATTGTCATTGATGTCAACAATAGAAGTGATGATGACAAAACAGTGTGCAGAGATTGAATGAAGTGAAAAGGTCATACAGTGTGCAAGAGATTGATAGTGCAAGATCAAGAGGAGGAGCGAAAAGGAGAACCAAATAGTATCAAAGATCAAAGCTCAAAAGGAGAAATTCGTGATTATTATTGATCACAATAGGATCAACAATATTCCTATGAATAAAGATCAGGAGGGATAGAAGCTTGAAAGAGCTCAGAGGAAGGACGAGAATCGAGTTAAGCTCATAAGGGTTGGCATCGAGTTCAGATCAAGGAGCCATCAATAATCTCGATGGATGATAGAGATTGCTTGAGAGGACTGGAACCAATTGTCATAGACCATTTGATCCAGCATAACTGTCAAGAGGATAAGTGTCGACATCCATTCCTTTCGTGTGAAGGAAATCGAGATAAACAATCCTGGTCGTTGAAGCCATACGACATGTGGTGAAAGATCAGAGCACGACAGGCTATTGAGAAAGTGGTTTCAATCAAACTGCCTTTCGCTCCGATACACTTTTAAGGGTGCCATGCATCCACTATTAAAACCATAATGGTTTTCCCCGGTCCGTCCTTGCAAAATTAAGTTCCATGCTAGTCCACTGCTCAATATGTGCCTCAATCGATGATCTGGGTTGATCTGACAAGTAAAGCACCTGAATGTTTGGCAAGTGGTCATAGAGCATGGTCACATCATCGAGAGTTGGAGGGAGGAGCTAGTGTAGCCAAGTTCTATTTCAGCGATCGCGACATGGAGAGTTGATACCCTTCATCACAGGAGTCTCGAAGTTGCGAATCATGAAGCACTTTGTGGATAAGCGTCTGGTCACCACCGATGGTCACGAGAAGGGAAGAATCCAGTCCAGCTAAGCTCCTTTTTCAGAGTTTCAGCGATCATGACATGGAGTGTCGAGACCCTTCATCACAAGAATGTTGAAATGTGAAATCGCGATAAGATAAGGACCTTCGATTTAGAGGAAATAACGAGGACCATTGGATCAGGGCTATGGGTCAGTGAACCACATCAGCAAGGATACGTGGTATAGTAAGACACTGACAAGTTTCAAGTTGATACATCATTCAAGATATGTAATGTGAGCCATCTGATCGTTTCGGTGAAATCATAATCGAGATTTTTGAACTATTGGAGGTCATGAAGACTCAATGGGAAAAACGTCGAAATCCCGACGGCCGTCCATCTCAGCTGAAGATCGAATCGCAATCGCTGAAGTTAATAAACATGATTAAGTCATGGCTGTTAGATTAAATAATAAAAGAAGTAATATGAGCCGTCCGATCATTTTGGGGATATCGTATTCGAGAGTTTTTTGGTATTTTGGAAGCAACAAAGTCCCGAAGGACAAATAACCCAAAATCTCGTAAACCACTCATCTCATCGAGTAATTAAATCTTGACCATTGATTTGAAGGAAGCGCCTCCGTAGAATTTGGTTCCTGTGAAAATAACAGAGTTTCAAGATCAAGTTTAAAAGATTAAATTAATCCATTTATATGATCAATTTATTAAAAGTCTTCACGCTATAAATAAATAAACAGTAGTTAATGATTATGGTGAAGTTAATTTAAGAGGTGCGATGGTCCAAATGTAAGGACACAATGTTTTTAAATCTCACACCATTTTGAAGATTATATAAACCAGAAAGAGTGGGAGAAGAAAGCATCTCTACAGTCCAAGTCAGAAGATCAATAGCTGAAGCAGAGTCCAGGAAGAAATACAAATATCTATGTATTAAGGGTGGTT
>JASDQU011401574.1:18530-33591 GCA_032191745.1 Picea mariana | reverse complement strand
AAGTCATAGTTCGAGAAGGCGTAGTTCCACACGTCATAGTTCCATAGGTCATAGTTCCACACTTCATAGTTCTAAAGGCCGTAGTTCTAGAGGTCATAGTTTCATAGAGCATAGTTCCACAAGTCACAATTCCACAAGTCATAGTTCTAGAGGTCACAGTTCTAGAGGGCATAGTTCTAGAGGTCATAGTTCCATAGGTCATAGTTCCAAAGGACATAGTTCCAGAGGTCATAGTTCCATAGGGTGTAGTTCCATAGGTCATAGTTCCACAAGTCATAGTTTCACAGGTCATAGTTCTACAGGGTGTAGTTTTATAGGTCATACTTCCAGAGGTCATAGTTCCACAGGGCGTAGTTACACAAGTCACAATTCCATAGGTCAAACTTCCAGAGGTCATAGTTCCAACGGTCAAAGTTCCACAGGTCATAGTTCCATAGGGCGTAGTTCTACAGGTCATAGTTCCATAGGTCACAGTTCGATAGGTCATAGTTCTACAGGGTGTAATTCTAGAGCTCATAGTTCCAAATTTCATAGTTCCAGAGGGTGTAGTTCCACAAGTCACAGTGCCACAAGTCATAGTTTCAGAGGGTGTAGTTCTAGAGGGCGTATTTCCACAAGTCATGTTCCAAAGGGTGTAGTTCCACAGGTCATAGTTCTAAAGGGCATAGTTCCATAGGTCATAGGTATATACCCATCTGGCTATAAGCAGGGTATGTATTCCACCAAAGTCATAGTGGGTTATTCCACCAAAGTCTCGAGTGACTTTGGTGGAAGATATACCCTGCTTATAGATAAATTGGTATATACCTATAACCTATGGAACTACGCCTCTAGAACTATGACCTGTGGAACTATGCCCTATGGAACTATGACCTCTGGAACTACACCCTTTGGAACTATGCCCTCTAGAACTATGAACCGTGAAACTGTGACTTTTGGAACTACGCCCTCTGGAACTATGAGCTGTAGAATTACACCCTATAGAACTATGACCTGTGGAACTATGAACCGTAGAACTGCGCCCTATGGAACTATGACCTGTGGAACTTTGACCCGTGGAACTACGCCCTCTAGAGCTATGTCCTTTGGAACTATGACCTGTGGAATTGTGACTTGTGTAACTACGCCCGCTAAAACTATGACCCATAGAACTACGCCTTATAAAACTATGAACTGTGGAACTATGACTTGTGGTACTATGACCTATGGAACTACACCCTCTAGAACTATGACCTTTGGAACTATGCCCTCTGGAACTAAGACCTTTGGAACTATGACCTCTGGAACTATGAACTGTGGAATTGTGACTTGTGGAACTATGCCCTCTGGAACTATGAACTCTAAAACTATGACCTCTAGAAATACGCCCTGTAGAACTATGACCTATGGAACTATGACCTATGGAACTACGCCCTATGGAACTATGACCTATAGAACTATGCCCTCTGGAACTATGACCTATGGAACTACTCCCTCTGGAACTATGACCTGTGGAACTATGCCCTCTGGAACTATGACATGTGGAACTACGCCCTCTGGAGATACACCCTCTAGAAATATAACTTGTGGAACTACTCCGTCTGGAACTATGACCAGTGGAACTACGCCCTTTGGAACTATGACCTATGGAGCTATACCCTATGGAACTATGCCCTTTGGAAGTATGCCCTCTGGAACAATGATCTATGGAATTATGCCCTCTTGAACTATGACCTGTGGAACTACGCCCTCTGGAACTATGACCTGTGGAACTATGCCTTTTGGAACTACGCCCTCTAGAACTATTACCTGTGGAACTATGCCCTATAGAACTCTGACCTGTGGAACTATGACCTATGGAACTATGCCCTCTGGAACTATGACCTATGGAACTATGCCCTCTGGAACTACGCCCTCTAGAACTATGACCTATAGAACTACGCCCTCTGGAACTATGACTTGTGGAACTATGCCCTCTGGAACTATGACCTCTAGAACTATGACCTCTGGAACTGTGACTTGTGGAACTACACTCTCTAGAGCTATAACCTCCGGAACTATGACCTCTAGAACTACGCCCTATAAAACTATGACCTATGGAAAATTGACCTGTGGAACTATGACCTCTGAAACTATGACCTGTGGAACTTTGACCTGTGGAACTACATCGTTTGGAACTATGCCCTCTGGAACTATGACCTGTGGAACTACACCCTCTAGAACTATGACTTGTGGAACTACGCCCTCTGGAACTACACCCTGTAGAACTATAACCTGTGGAACTATGACCTGTGGCACTACGCCAACTGGAAGTATGACCTATGGAACTACACCCTATGGAACTATGACTTGTGGAACTATGCCCTTAGAAACTACAACCTCTGGAACTACGCCCTCTGGAAGTATGACCTTTGGAACTACGCCCTCTAGAACTATGACCTATGGAATTACGTCCTCTGGAACTATGACCTATGGAACTACGCCCTCTGGAACTATGACCTATGGAACTGTGACTTGTCGAACTACACCCTCTAGAACTATGACCTCTAGAACTACACCCTGTAGAACTATGACCTGTGGAACTATGCCCTCTAGAACTATGACCTTTGGAACTATGCCCTCTAGAACTATGACCTCTGGAACTCTGACCTCTGGAACTATGCCCTCTAGAACTGTGACCTATGGAACTATGAACTATCGAACTATGCCCTCTGGAACTATGACCTATGGAACTATGACCTATGGAACTATGACCTGTGGAACTGTGACTTGTGGAACTACAGCCTTTGGAACTATGACCTCTGGAACTATGACCTCTGGAACTACGCCCTGTAGAACTATGACTTGTGGAACTGTGACCTGTGGAACTATGACCAGTGGAATTACGCCCTGTCGAACTTTGACCTGTGGGACTACGCCCTCTGGAACTACACCCTATGGAACTTTGATCTCTGGAACTATGACCTGTGGATCTGTGACTCATGGAACTACGCTATATGGAACTATGACCTCTAGAACTACACCCAGTAGAACTATGACTTGTTGAACTGTGATCTATGGAACTACGACCTGTGGAACTACGCTTTCTAGAACCATGACCTGTGGAACTACGCCCTCTAGAACTATGACCTGTGGAATTGTAACTTGTTGAACTACGCCCTTTGGAACTATGACCTCTAGAACTACGCCCTGTGGAACTATGACCTGTGGAACTATGACTTATGAAATTGTTCCCTATGGAACTATGACCTGTGGAACTATGCCCTCTAGAACTATGACCTATCAAACTATGCCCTCTGGAACTATGACCTATGAAACTACACCCTCTGGAACTATGAACTATGGAACTACACCCTCTGAAGCTACCCCCTCTGGAACTATGACCTATGGAACTACGCCCTCGAGAACTATGACCTCAAGAAATGTGCCCCCTGAAACTATGACCTCTGGAACTACACCCTCTGGAACTATGGCCTGTGGAACTATGCCCTCTAGAACTATGACCTCTAGAACTACGCCCTATACAACCATACTGTGAAACTATGACCTATGGAACTGCGCCCTCTGGAACTATGACTGGTGGAACTACTCCCTCTGAAACTACGTCCTTTAGAACTATGACCTCTAGAACTACGCCCTCTGGAACTATGACCTCTGGAACTATGACCTCTAGAACTACGCCCTCTAGAACTATGACCTATGGAACTATGACCTGTGTAACTATGACCTATGGAACTACACCTTCTCGAACTATGACCTATGGAACTTTGACCTGTGGAACTATGCCCTCTGGAAGTATGACCTCTGGAACTATGACCTGTGGAATTGTGACTTATGGAACTACACCCTATGGAGCTACGACCTCTGGAATTATGACCTGTGGAACTATCACCTCTGGGACTATGACCTATGGAACTACACCCTCTGGAACTATGACCTATGAAACTATTCCCTCTGGAACTATGACCTATGGAACTACGCCCTATGGAACTATGACCTATGGAACTACGTCGTATGGATCTATGACCCATGGAACTACACCCTCTGGAGCTACTCCCTCTGCAACTATGACCTCTGGAACTATGCCCTCTAGATATATGACCTCTAGAACTATTCCTTTTGGAACTATGACCTGTGGAACTATGCCCTGTGGAACTATGACCTATGGAACTACGCCCTCTGGAACTATGACAGGTGGAACTACATCCTTTAGAACTATGACCTCTGGAACTACATCCTCTGGAACTATGACCTCTAGAACTACGCCCTGTAGAACTATGACCTATGGAACTGTGACCTGTGTAACTATGACCTATGGAACTACACCTTCTCGAACTATGACCTATGGATTTTGACCTCTGGAACTACGCCCTCTAGAGCTATGACCTCTGGAACTATGACCTGTGGAATTGTGACTTGTGGAACTACACCCTATGGAGCTACGACCTCTAGAACTATGACCTGTGGAACTATGACCTATGGAACTATGACCTATGGAACTACACCCTCTGGAACTATGACCTATGGAACTATGCCCTCTGGAACTATGACCTGTGGAACTACGCCCTATGGAACTATGACCTGTGGAACTACGCCCTATGGAACTATGACCCATGGAACTACACCCTCTGGAGCTACGCCCTTTGCAACTATGACCTCTGGAACTATACCCGCTGGATATATGACCTCTAGAACTATTCCCTTTGGAACTATGACTTGTGGAACTACACCCTGTGGAACTATGACCTATGGAACTATGCCCTCTAGAACTATGCCCTCTGGAACTATGAACTTTGGAACTACGCCTTGTAGAACCATATTGTGGAACTATGACATGTAGAACTATGCCCTCTGGAACTATGACCTCTGGAACTATGACCTCTAGAACTAATCATTGTAAAACTATGATCTATGGAACTGTGACCTTTGGAACTATGACCTATGGAACTACGCCCTCTAGAACTATGACCTATGGAACTACGCCCTCTGGAACTATGCCCTCTGGAACTACGTTGTCTTGAACTTTGACCTCTCGAACTATGACCTCTGGAACTGTGACTTGTGGAACTACGCTCTATGGAACTATGACCTCTAGAACTACGCCCTGTAGAACTATGACCTGTGGAACTATGACCTGTGGAACTATGACCTATGGAACTACGCCTTCTGGAACTTTGACCTATGGAACTACACCCTTTGGAACTTTGACCTGTGGAATTGTGACTTATGGAACTACGCCCTATGGAACTATGACTTCTGGAACTATGACCTCTAAAACTATGCCCTGTAGAACTATGACATGTGGAACTATAACCTATGGAGCTATGACCTATGGAACTACGCTCTCTGGAACTATGACCTATGGAACTATGCCCTCTGGAACTATGACCTGTGGAACTATGCCGTCTAGAACTATGACCTGTGGAACTACACCCTCTAGAACTATGACCTGTAGAACTACGCCCTCTGGAACTATGACCTGTGGAACTACACCCTCTAGAACTATGACCTGTGGATATACACCCTCTGGAACTATGACCTATGGAACTACGCCCTCTAGAGCTATGCCCTCTGCAACTATGACCTCTGGAACTATGACCTCTGGAATTATGCCCTCTGAAACTATGACCTATGGAACTACGCCCAATGGAACTTTGACCTATTGAACTATGACCTCTACAACTATGCCCTTTGGAACTATGACCTGTGGAACTCCGCCCTGTAGAACCATACTATGGAACTATGACCTGTGGAACTATGCCCTCTGGAACTATGACCTGTGGAACTAGGCCCTCTGGAACTATGCCCTATGGAACTACACCCTCTGGAACTATGACCTCTGGAACTACGCCCTCTGGAACTATGACCTATAGAACTACACCCTATAGAACTATGACCTGTGGAACTATGACCTGTGGAACTATGCATTCTAGAACTATGATCTGTGGAACATTGACCAATGGAACTATGCCCTCTGGAACTATGACCTCTGGAACAGTGATCTGTGGAATTGTGACTTGTGGAACTACGCCCTCTAGAACTATGACCTATGGAACTATGACCTCTAGAACCACACCCTGTAGAACTATGACCTGTGGAACTATGGCCTTTGGAACTATGACCTATCGAACTACGCCCTCTGGAACTATGACCTATGGAACTATGCCCTCTGGAACTATGACTTGTGGAACAATGCCCTCTGGAACTACCACCTTTGGAACTATGCCCTCTAGAACTATGACCTGTGGAGTTGGGCGCTCTAGAGCTACGCCCTCTGCAACTATGACTTGTGGAACTATGCCTTCTGGAATGACGCCCTCTAGAACTATGACCTATGGAACTATGCCCTCTAGGACTATGACCTGTGGAACTATGACCTCTGGAACTATGAACATTGGAACTGCACCCTATATAACCATACTATGAAACTATGACCTGTGGAATTGCACCCTCTGGAACTACACCCTCTAGAATTATGACCTCTGGAACTATGCCCTTTGGAACTATGACCTCTGGAACTATGACCTCTAGAACCCCGCCCTGTAGAACTATGAACCATGGAACTGTGACCTGTGTAACTATGACCTATAGAACTACACCTTCTGGAACTATGACCTATGGTACTTTGACTTGTGTAACTATGCCCTCTAGAACTACACCCTCTGGAACTATGACCTTTGGAACTATGACCTGTGGAATTGTGACCTGTGGACCTATGACCTCTAGAACTATGACCTTTGGAACTATGACCTGTGGAATTGTGACTTGTGGAACTATGCCCTCTGGAACTATGACCTCTGGAACTATGACCTCTAGAACCACACCCTATAGAACTATGACCTGTGGAACTATGACTTGTGGAACCATGACCTATGGAACTACGCCCTCTGGAACTACGACCTGTGGAACTATGCCCTCTGGAACTATGACTTGTGGAACGACACCCTCTGGAACTATGACCTCTAGAACCACACCTTGTAGAACTATTACCTGTGGAACTATGACCTGTGGAACTATGACCTATGGAACTATGCCCTCTGGAACTATGACATGTGGAACTATGCCCTTTAGAACTATGACCTATGAAATGATGCCCTGTAGAACTATGACCTATGGAACGATGACCTGTGGAACTATGACCTATGGAACTACGCCCTCTGGAACTACGACCTGTGGAACTATGCCCTCTGGAACTATCACCTGTGGAACGACTCCCTCTAGAACTATGACCTGTGGAACTATTCCCTCTGGATCTATGACCTGTGGAATTGCGCCCTCTGGAGCTACTCCCTTTGCAACTATGACCTCTGGAACTACGCCCTCTAGAAATATGACCTCTGGAACTATGCCCTCTGGAACTATGACCTGTGGAACTACACCCTCTGGAACTATGACCTGTGGAACTACGCCCTCTGGAACTATGAACTTTGGAACTACGCCCTATAGAACCATACTGTGGAACTATGACCTGTAGAACTACACCCTCTAGAACTATGACCTCTAGAACTACGTGTTGTAGAACTATGACCTCTGGAACTATGACTTCTGTAACTATGCCCTCTGGAACTATGACCTTTGGAACTATGCCCTCTTGAACTATGCCACGTTGAACTTTGACATCTAGAACTATGACTTGTGGAACTATGACTTGTGGAACTATGCCCTCTAGAACTATGACCTCTGGAACTATGACATCTAGAACTACGCCCTATAGAACTATGATCTGTTGAACTGCTACATGTGGAACTATGACATGTGGAACTACACCTTCTGGAACTATGACCTGTGGAACTACACCCTTTGGAACTATGACCTATGGAATTGTGACTTGTGGAACTACACCCTATAGAACTATGGCCTCTGGAACTATGACCTCTAGAACTATGCCCTGTAGAACTATGACCTGTGGAACTATGACCTGTAGAAATATGACCTATGGAACTACACCCTCTAGAACTATGACCTATGGAACTATGCCCTCTGGAACTATGACTTGTGGAACTATGCCCTCTGGAACTATGACCTGTGGAACTACACCCTCTGGAACTATGACCTGTGGAACTACGCCCTCTGGAGGTACGCCTTATGGAACTATTACCTCTGGAACTACGCCCTCTAGAACTATGACCTCAGAAACTATAACCTATGGAACTATGCCCTCTGGAATTATGACCTGTGGAACTACGCCCTCTGGAACTATGCCCTCTGGAACTATGACCTATGGAACTACACCCTGTAGAACCATACTATGGAGCTATGACCTGTGGAACTACACCCTCTAGAACTATAACCTCTAGAACTACACCCTATAGAACTATGACCTGGGGAACTATGCCCTCTGGAACTATGACCTCTGGAACTACACCCTCTAGAACTATGACCTCTGGAACTATGACCTCTAGAACTATGCCCTCTGGAACTGTGACCTATGGAACTATGACCTATGGAACTATGCCCTCTGGAACTATGACCTATGGAACTATGACCCATGGAACTATGACCTGTGGAACTGTGACTTGTGGAACTACGGCCTCTGGAACTATGACCTCTGGAACTATGAACTCTAGAACTATGCCCTGTAGAACTATGACCTGTGGAACTGTGACTTGTGGAACTATGACCAGTGGAATTATGCCCTGTGGAACTTTGCCCTCTGGAACTACACCCTGTGGAACTTTGACCTGTGGAATTGTGACTCGTGGAACTATGCTCTATGGAACTGTGACCTTTGGAACTATGACCTCTAGAACTACACCCTATAGAACTATGACGTGTGGAACTGTGATCTGTGGAACTACACCTTCTGGAACCATGACTTGTGGAACTACGCCCTCTATAACTATGAGCTATGGAATTGTGACTTGTGGAACTACGCCCTCTGGAACTATGACCTCTAGAACTACGTCGTATGGAACTATGACCTATGGAACTATGACTTATGGAACTATTCCCTATGGAACTATGGCCTGTGGAACTATGCCCTCTAGAACTATGACCTATCGAACTACGCCCTCTAGAACGATGACCTGTGGAACTACACCCTCTAGAACTATGACCTATGAAACTACGCCCTCTGGAACTATGACCTATGGAACTACACCCTCTAGAACTATGACCTCAAGAACTATGCCCCCTGAAACTATGACCTATGGAACTATGCCCTCTGGAACTATGGCCTGTGGAACTATGCCCTCTGGAACTATAAACTCTAGAACTATGCCCTATATAGCCATACTGTGAAACTCTGACCTATGGAGATATGACCTCTGGAACTATGACCTGTGGAACTATGACCTGTGGAACTATGACCTATGGAACTACACCCTCTAGAACTATGACCTATGGAACTATGCCCTCTGAAACTATGACCTGTGGAATTACGCCCTATGGAACTATGACCTGTGGAACTATGCCCTATGGAACTATGACCCGTGGAACTACACCCTCTAGAGCTACGCCCTCTGCAACTATGACCTCTGGAACTATGCCCTCTGGATATATGACCTCTGGAATTATTCCCTTTGGAACTATGACCTATAGAACTATGCCATGTGGAACTATGACCTGTGGAACTACACCCTCTGGAACTATGACTGGTGGAACTAGGCCCTCTCAAACTACGGCCTTTAGAACTATGACCTCTGGAACTACGCCCTCTGGAACTATGACCTCTAGAACTCTGACCTCTAGAACTACGCCCTATAGAACTATGACCTATGGGACTATGACCTATGGGACTATGACCTATGTAACTATGACCTATGGAACTACACCTTCTCGAACTATGACCTATGGAACTTTGACCTGTGGAACTAAGCCCTTTGGAACTATGACCTCTGGAACTATGACCTATGGAATTGTGACTTGTGGAACTATGCCCTATGGAGCTACAACCTCTGGAACTATGACCTGTGGAACTATGAACTATGGAACTACACCCTCTGGAACTATGTCCTATGGAACTATGCCCTCTGGAACTATGACCTATGGAACTAGGCCCTATGGAACTATGATTTGTGGAACTACACCCTATGGAACTATGACCCGTGGAACTACACCCTTTGGAGCTACGCCCTCTACAACTATGACCAATGGAACTACGCCCTCTGGATATATGACCTCTGGAACTATTCCCTTTGGAACTATGACCTATGGAACTACGCCCTATGGAACTATGACCTGTGGAACTACGCCCTCTAGAACTACGCCCTCTGGAACTATGAACTTTGGAACTACGCCTTGTAGAACCATATTGTGGAACTATGACCTGTAGAACTACACCCTATGGAACTATAACCTCTGGAACTATGACCTCTAGAATTACACGTTGTAGAACTATGACCTGTGGAACTGTGACCTGTGGAACTGTGACCTTTGGAACTATGACCTGTGGAACTATGCCCTCTGGAACTGTGACCTATGGAACTACGCCCTCTGGAACTTTGACCTCTGGAACTATGACCTGTGGAACTGTGACTTGTGCAACTACGCCTTGTAGAACTATGACCTCTAGAACAATGCCCTCTATAACTATGACCTGTGGAACTGTGACTTGTGGAACTATGACCTGTGGAACTACGACTTCTGGAACTTTGACCTATGGAACTACGCCCTTTGGAACTTTGACCTGTGGAATTGTGACTTGTAGAACTACGCCCTCTAGAACTATCACCTCTGAAACTATGACCTCTAGAACTATGCCCTGTAGAACTATGGCATGTGGAACTATAACCTATGGATTTATGACCTATGGAACTACACTCTCTGGAACTATGACCTATGGAACTATGCCCTCTGGAACTATGACCTGTGGAACTATGTCGTCTGGAACTATGACCTGTGGAACTACACCCTCTGGAACTATGACCTGTGGAACTATGCCCTCTGGAACTATGACCTATGGAACTACACCCTCTAGAACTATGACCTATGGATATACACCCTCTGGAACTATGACCTGTGGAACTACGCCCTCTGGAGCTATGCCCTATGGAACTATGACCTCTGAAACTATACCCTCTGGAACTATGACCTCTGAAACTATGCCCTCTGAAACTATGCCCTCTGAAACTATGACCTATGGAACTACACCCTGTGGAACTTTGACCTGTGGAACTACGCCCTTTGGAACTACAACCTCTAGAACTATGCCTTGTAGAACCATACCATGGAACTATGACCTATGGAACTATAAACTTTGGAACTACGCCCTTTGGAACTACGCCCTCTGGAACTATGACCTCTGGAACTATGCCCTCTGGAACTATGACCTCTGGAACTATGACCTATAGAACTACGCCCTATAGAAATATGACATGTGGAACTGTGACCTGTGGAACTATGACCTGTGGAACTACGCCTTCTAGAAATATGACATGTGGAACAGTGACCAGTGGAACTACGCCCTCTGGAACAATGACCTCTAGAACAGTGACCTGTGGAATTGTGACTTGTGGAACTATGCTCTCTAGAACTATGACATCTGGAACTATGACCTCTAGAACCACACCCTGTAGAACTATGACCTGTGGAACTATGACCTTTGGAACTATGACCTATGGAACTACCCCCTCTATAACTATGACCTATGGAACTATGCCCTTGGAACTATGACCTGTGGAACGACGCCCTCTGGAACTACGCCCTATGGAACTATGACCTGTGGAGCTGGGTGCTCTAGATCTACGCCCTCTACAACTACGACCTTTGGAACTATGCCTTCTGGAACTATGACCTGTGGAATGACACCCTCTAGAACTATGACCTATGGAACTACGCCCTTTAGAACTATGACCTCTGGAACTATGAACTTTGGAACTACACCATATATAACCATACTATGAAACTATGACCTGTGGAATTGTTCCCTCTGGAACTATGACCTATGGAACTACACCCTCTGGAACTACACCCTCTAGAATTATGACCTCAGGAACTATGCCCTTTGGAACTATGACCTCTGGAACTATGACCTCTAGAACTACGCCCTATAGAACTATGACCCATGGAACTGTGACCTGTGTAACTATGACCTGTATAACTACACCTTTTGGAACTATGACCTGTGGTATTTTGACCTGTGGAACTACGCCCTTTGGAACTACACCCTCTAGAACTATGACCTTTGGAACTATGACCTGTGGAAGTGTGACTTATGGAACTATGACCTCTGGAACTATGACCTGTGGAATTGTGACTTGTGGAACTACACCCTCTGGAACTATAACCTCTGGAACTATGACCTCTAGAACCACACCCTATAGAACTATGACCTGTGGAACTTTGACCTATGGAACCATGACCTATGGATCTACGCCTTCTGGAACTACGACCTGTGGAACTATGCCCTTTGGAACTATGACTTGTGTAACGACGCCCTCTAGAACTATGACCTCTAGAACCACACCCTGTAGAACAATGACCCGTGGAACTATGACCTGTGGAACTATGACCTATGGAACTATGCCCTCTGGAACTATGACCTGTGGAACTATGCCCTGTAGAACTATGACCTATGGAATGACGCCCTGTAGAACTATGACCTGTGGAACTATGACCTGTGGAACTATGACCTATGGAACTACGCCCTCTGGAACTACGACCTGTGGAACTATGCCCTCTGGAGCTACGACCTGTGGAACTATGCCCTCTGGAACTATGACCTGTGGAACGACTCTCTCTGGAACTATGACCTGTGGAACTACGCCCTTTGGATCTATGACCTATGGAACCATGCCCTCTGGAGCTTGTCCCTTTGCAACTATGACCTCTAGAACTATGCCCTTTAGAAATATGACCTCTGGAACTATGCCCTCTAGAACTATGACCTATGGAATGACGCCCTCTGGAACTATGACCTGTGAAACTACACCCTTTGGAACTATGAACTTTGGAACTACGCTCTATAGAACCATACTGTGGAACTATGACCTGTGGAACTACGCCCTCTGGAACTATGACCTCTGGAACTATGACCTCTAGAACTACATGTTGTAGAACTATGACCTCTGAAACTATGACCTCTGGAACTATGACTTCTGGAACTACGCCCTTTGGAACTATGCCCTCTTGAACTACGCCTTGTGGAACTTTGACCTCTAGAACTATGACCTATGGAACTATGACTTGTGGAACTATGCCCTCTAGAACTATGACCTCTGGAACTATGACATCTAGAACTATGCCCTATAGAACTATGACCTATGGAACTGTTACATGTGGAACTATGACCTGTGGAACTACGCCTTCTGGAACTATGACCTGTGGAACTACACCCTTTGGAACTATGACCTATGGAATTGTGACTTGTGGAACTACGCCCTCTAGAACTATGACCTCTGGAACTATGACCTCTAAAACTACACCCTATAGAACTATGACTTGTGGAACTATGACCTGTAGAAATATGACCTATGGAACTATGCCCTCTAGAACTATGACATGTGGAACTATGCCCTCTAGAACTATGACCTGTGGAACTATGCCCTCTGGAACTATGACCTATGGAACTACACCCTCTGGAACTATGACCTGTGGAACTACACCCTCTGGAGCTACGCCCTATGGAACTATGACCTCTGGAACTACACCCTCTGGAACAATGACCTCCGAAACTATAACCAGTGGAACTATGCCCTCTGGAACTATGAATTGTGGAACTACGCCCTCTTGAACTACGTCCTCTGGAACTATGACCTATGGAACTACACCTTGTAGAACCATAATGTGGAGCTATGACTTGTGGAACTACGCCCTATGGAACTATGACCTCTGGAACTACACCCTCTGGAACAATGACCTCTGAAACTATAACCAGTGGAACTATGCCCTCTGGAACTATGAATTGTGGAACTACGCCCTCTTGAACTACGTCCTCTGGAACTATGACCTATGGAACTACACCTTGTAGAACCATACTGTGGAGCTATGACTTGTGGAACTACGCCCTCTTGAACTATGACCCGTGGAACTACGCCCTCTAGAACTATGCCCTCTAGAACTATGACCTCTTGAACTACGCCCTCTGGAACTATGACCTCTAGAACTACGACCTGTAGAACTATGACATGTGGAACTGTGACCTGTGGAACTATGACCTATGGAATTACACCTTCTAGAACTATGACCCGTGGAGATTTGACCTGTGGAACTACGCCCTCTAGAATAATGACCTATGCAATTGTGACTTGTGGAGCTATGCCCTTTAGAACTATGACCTCTGGAACTATGACCTCTAGAACCACACCCTGTAGAACTATAACTTGTGGAACTATGACCTATGGAACTACGCCCTCTGGAACTATGACCCATGGAACTATGCCCTCTAGAACTATAACTTGTGGAATGGTGCCCACTAGAACTATGACCTCTGGAACTACGTCCTCTGGAACTATGACCTCTGGAACTGCGCCCTCTGGAGCTACGCCCTCTGCAACTATGACCTGTAGAACTATGCCCTCTGGAACTATGACCTCTAGAACTATGCCCTCTGGAACTATGACCTCTGGAACTATGCCCTCTGGAACTATGACCTGTGAAACTACGCCCTCTGGAACTATGCCCTCTGGAACTATGACCTTTGGAACTATACCCCATAGAACCATACTGTGGAACTATGGCCTATGGAACTACGCCCTCTGGAACTATGACCTCTGGAAGTAGGCCCTCGAGAACTATGACCTGTGGAACTACGCCCTATGGAACTATGACCTCTGGAACTATGTCTTCATAATTCTAAAGGGCATAGTTCTAGAGGTCATAGCTCCAAAGGTCATAGTTGTAGAGGGCATAGTTCCACAAGTCATAGTTCCGCAGGTCATAGTTCCAGAGGGCGTAGTTGTAGACGGTGTATTTCCATAGGTCATAGTTACAGAGGGCGTAGTTCCACAGGTCATAGTTCCAGAGGGTGTAGTTCCATAGGTCATAGGTATATACCCATCTGGCTATAAGCAGGGTATATATTCCACCAAAGTCCTGGGTGACTTTCATGGAATATATACCTTGCTTATAGCCAAATGGGTATATACCTATGACCTGTGGAACTACGCCCTCTAGAGCTATGACCTGTGGAACTACGCCCTCT
>JASDQU011401573.1:42887-61374 GCA_032191745.1 Picea mariana | reverse complement strand
AAAGGGTAGAGCTCAAGTATGGACTGGATTTTAAGAGTCGTTGCTATTATCTCTTTCTTTATTTAGCATCATTCTTTCTTTATTATTTTTTTACTAGCAGTTGCGATCAACCTCTGGGCCTTTAACCCCTCTTCTCACGAGAGAATGAACCGTGATCCATTACTGAATTTTAGTACACTTTACAGGATCCAGGATGGTAAGTGTTAATTATGGTGGGGAAACAGAATGTTACCCTTGTGAGGGACCCCCAGTAGTACCCATTTTCCTTGGGGTGACAATGGGACTAGGGTACAAATGTTGGCCACTAAGGTGAAACAAGGAAACAAACATAACTTCTTGAGCTTATGATCCATTATCCAACTTCAGCCAATGATCCTCATTCACATGCCTAGTATATTAAACACAACACCCTGTAATAAAGAAGGACTAATATACCTCATGGTGACACTGACTTACCATCTCCCAGAGACCGTGATGAGTTTTATTGATCCAAAGTAAAAGAGGCATCTGAGGGGGGTTGTTGGGCTGCCATGGGTGGACATGCTGATCATCATCGTCATCAGGATCACTGTCTTCATTGTGGGCCATGAGACATGATCTCCTCAAGTTACCCCTAGGCATGGGGGGGGTAACAAGATCCATATTCTTCTCCAAGAAGAAACAATAAAATATCCAAGGAAAACAATACAATAATTCTCTCAAATAACCAACTCCATGGGACAAGTCAACAATAATAAAATAATAGAGTTTGTTATGCAACAACCTCCAAAAATAGCACAAGGTGGGATGCATCCTATGGATGAGTGGTGGACCATGTCATCATGTCAAAAGACCTCCTAGATATCTTGAAAGAAAATCAATCAACCAACTAAATCCTCAAGATTTGTGCCAATGACCTCCTCAGAAGGGTGGATGAACTCCCCAAAATGGATGTGCCAACAAGGATGCAAGTAAAGTGCCCCAAATGTGGCAAGTGTGGCTCCAACTAACTCCCCAAACTCCTCCAAGAGAAAGCACCTCTCAAGAATATCTCAATAATTGTGTCAAGTAACTCAATTCGTGCCACACGTGCAACCACCAAGGATAGGTCATCCCATCAAGTGCAACGAAGGCTCCATGTGGCACGTGTGAACATCCCAAGGTAGAAACAACATCAACAAGGTAGAAGACCAAGTAAATATCCTCCATATGGCACATGCAGATCTCCCCAAAGGTGGCACGTGTGGGCTCAAAGATGCAACATCTCATCAATGGAGTCAAAAGGTGCAACAACTTCCCAAATAAGGCTTAAACAGTTAAATGCATGAGAAGATATGGCAACTACTAACCAACTACCATCAATTCATGTGCAAAGTGGACCAACCATCTAACCAACTCCAAGAGAGAGAGAGAGAACAGCCCCATTATCTAGCAATAAATAATGTAACAAAGTGTTGAATGCCTCAACATGTGTGCAAAGTAGGTGAGCACTCTACCAAACACCAATAACCATATGATAAGCCCAAATAAGTTTGAACATGACCCTTTTGAACTAGGGTGTTCACGCTCTAAGCCTCCTCCATGAATTAGTTGGTCAATTGCCATTAAGCAAACACAAACAACCTTCACATGTGCACCAAAGGGGGGGCTCCATCAAAAGGTATAATATGACATAACAAAGTGATCTAGGTGTCATAAGTCACAAAATCAACTAGGTCACTCCCTCATGAGGCTCCAAGCCAAAACATACCACATAAAAATAACCATAATATTGCCTTACATCACCACTATCCAGCCCCTTGGGGGGGTAGAATCATCATACATGAACTAAAGTGTAACATCCTTTAAACCAAATGAACACACACCAATGCAACACCATGATGAGGTAGCATGCTCCATAACCATCAAAAGTATAGCTAGAGAGTGATCCATAAACCATCCAGCATGATCATCAAAGGAGAAGTGAATCAACTCAACGAAGAAAAGCATCATCTCTGAGCAAAAAAGGAAGGTGTGTACCCCCAATCCATCACAAAAAGGAAGGTGTGTACCCCTATCCATCAAAAAAAACTCCATGGGTACCATGCTGCAACTCATATCTTGTGATGAAAATCACAAGAGTTGCCCTCATGCAATATGAGGGGTAACACTGCTCAAATACAGAGAATAAAAACCATCCCAAGGGTGTAAACATATCTTGTGCCTGCAATCATAACTGCATTTCAGATAAACCTCTTATGCCCAACAAATTCGGTGCAACAAATTTGGCTTACATCTTTCAACACAGCCAAGGGTTTAGGATTTTGGTTATGAAGTAGATGATGTATGCATGTATGTGTTTGTTTATATATTTATTTATTAACTAAAGAATTCTTCTGTTTCTTTGCCAAGTGCAGGTTGCTCGTCACTTGTTTCGGTGGACCAAAGCAATGGCCTATGCAGATTATTATGAGCGTGCTTTGACAAATGGTGTGCTCAGCATCCAAAGAGGCAGTGAGCCTGGGATCATGATTTATATGCTTCCCCAATCACCTGGAAGTTCCAAGGCTGTTACCTATCATGGTTGGGGTACAAAATATGATTCATTCTGGTGCTGTTATGGTACAGGTAATATTCTGTAACTGTACTCAGATGGCTACTTGAGTTTGTAAATGCTTTCTGCTGTAGTGCACTGGAATTTATGTCTTAGTGAGGTCTAGTTATCCAAACACCTTCACTGACATACCAAATATTTGATAGCTACAAACATGGATGCTGTAATTTCATGTAGTAACTGAATTATGTTTTAGCTGTACTTAAAATATACCATTGCACAATGGCTTTTTGTTTCTCATATGCCAAACAACTGCATGAAAGATAACACATTAATGTGTTCAGATGGACAAAACTATCAACAGGCCATTCATAACAAAGGGAGTTTTAAGTGAATAAGGCAACCCTCAATTAAGTCTAAATTTAACATATAAAAAAATAGTCATCTCACAGCATACAATGTGCACCGCACAAATTAACAGTGCAAACAATTAGTTTAAGTATTGTGCATGAAAAGTGGCTATGCAACATAGCTAGCAGCCCATGCCATGTTTTATCTACCATATACAAGTGGAAAGTTCCAAAAACTATTCCTATTCCACATGATACCATCTACAGTTCAGCTGCTCCAAGTGAAAATCAACTGTGGTACAATTGGTGTCGGTATTATACAATACGAATGCAGAAAAGTGGTTAGAATCATGCATAATGTGTCCTACCCACAATCTATGATAAGTTTGAATTGTGGGTTAATATCCATGCAGTAAAGGGGTAAGCCTACCAGATGAATACTATGGTGTTGTTCCCTAATTTGAAAATATTCTATAAACAGGTCTATGGCGTACCACTTAGGATCATTAATCAAAAATTTTGTCAGAAATACTAACAGCGTTCAAGTCGCTCTAGCAGTAGCATTCATTAACCATTGAGGCCATTTGATCTAATTGAATCCAAGAAACCGTAAATGCCTCACCAGTCAACTTTAAACGAGTAGTTGAAGTGTCATCAACTTTTTTGACCATTGAACAAGCTCGAGAAGTTCTAACTAGGACGCAATCCTAGTCAAAATTGAAAATAGCTAGATTCAATCCAAGCAAAAGAGCATAAGACCAACACAGGTCAGGGAGTTTGAATTGATTGCAGACAGTCAAGTGTCAAGTTGACGTCAACAACATTAATAAATAGGGCAGCACAACCACCAACCAACAAAGGAAGCTTCTTGTATGCCTTCATTAGTCCCATATTTTTCTACAAATAAATCACTGCATTCATT
Source organism: Picea mariana (assembly GCA_032191745.1). NCBI lineage: Eukaryota > Viridiplantae > Streptophyta > Pinopsida > Pinales > Pinaceae > Picea > Picea mariana. The sequence continues at coordinate 57,590 of JASDQU011401573.1, read as the reverse complement.
TCTCTCCCTTGAAAGAGGAATTAGTTATGGTGAATGTTTAAAAAGAAAACAAGAGTTTAATTGAATCTAATGTAGTGTCGAATTCAATCGGCCATGCAGACTTTTTTATAAGTTTCAAAAATAAATGTTAAGATTTGCTCAATATATATTAGCATTGAAATTGGAAACAAAGAGGATGCAAACAGGTAGAAGGGGAAGAAACGAAGAGGGGAATGGGTGACCATGACAGTGATAGGTAAGGTTGCGGGCATTTGATGTCATGGCCCTAAATGGACCACTCCTATTTTCGAGTTTGTGCTTTGTGTTGGTCCTGTTATTGCACAATTTGTAGCTTGGGCAAAGCCCAACCCAATCCACAAAAGTGTGACAACTATGCGAGTACCTACCCACTATCACCTTAGATAAACACACCCCTTGCTTTAGTGATGACGAAATCACCACAAGGGGGAATCCCGGTGACCCTAGGGGGATTGAGACGAAAAATGTAATAATGATAGATGAACACCCCTATAGGTCAAGATTGGAGAAGGAGTAAGGCTTGAGGGTGAGTCTTGTAGATGGAGAATGGTTTCCAAGTATAGAATACCTGCAAAACAGTGTTAGCCCTGCCCAAAACAAGACAAACGATAGATATACAAGCCTTAAACCAAGGGGAATCAAGCAAGAAACCTTGCTGTCCCAAATTGCAGCAGTATGGAAATATATATATCAGCAACAATTGATAACAATAGCTGCAAATTTGACCATCCAAAATCTAGTACAAGATATCAAAAATAAAGCTAGCAATAACTAATCAAACTTCCAATGATTAGAGCAAGACTATGGTGGCTTTAAGGGCTGTTTATTAGGTGTTATAAGCAAGTTATTATAACAACGAAGTGTTGAGATTTGGGTACCTTGGAAAGTGGTCCCCTTGTGTTTGTGAGTCTCTAAACACAAAGGAGGAGCCTATTACCCTTATACCTTTACTTTATGTTCTAATTTCACTTTGACTTAGTCACTTAAGTCATAAAGTGAAATTTGTCACTTAAGTAATAAAGTGACAATTAATTCACAAAGTGGGTGAATTAATAGACACAAAGCAAACTATGGAAACCTGAGAAAAGTGGGTTTCCAAGTGAGATTTATGAGAAGTGATCTCACCCATTGATTAGACTTGGCTAGATCTCATCTAGGCCATTGATCTTTTAGGTTTGGCCAAAGAGAGGCTAAAGGAGGTAAAGGGGTAAGGATGCGATTCATTCTTCACTTGAGAGAGTTAAGAGGAGGAGGAGAGGAAGTGAGGGTTTGGAGAAGGCTCATGAGACTTGGGTGCATTCTTGAGGAGAGGAAGGCTCATGAGACTTGGGCACATTCTTGAGGAGAGGCTTGTGCATGAGACTTGAGCGCACTTGTGAGAAGCAAGATTGTATCCTTGAGTGGAGGCGCCATCTTGAGATAAGAGGGCACAAGCTTAAGGAGGGCGCACAAGGAGAGTGTGGACGCCATCTTGAGATGGGAGGGCGCATACTTGAGGCAGGTGCACAAGACAAGAAGGGGGCACATTCTTTGTGAGAAAGGGCGCACTAGAGGCTTAGTGTGCACCAAGCAAAGAGAGAAAAGGCTAAAGCAAGGCAAGGCAAGTGGAAAAGGCACACCAAGGCAAAGGGCACACTTTTATAAGGCTAGCAGGCACAAATAAATTAATAACTCCAAAGCATCTCGAGAGGAGTTGTTATTGTATTAGGTTCTTTAATTGTATTTCTTTGTAGTAGCTTTTACTTTGAGATCTCCAATATATATCTATCTCTCAAACTGGTTTTCCCCAAGGGGGTTTTTCTGTTAATATTATGGTAGCTGCGGGAGGTATTTACCTCTACATGTGAACCTGACGAGAATAGAAGACTTCGGGAAGCAAGAGAAACCCTAATGAATTGGCTAATAACCCTAGAAGCCTTGTCGGCTCGAGAATATAATTTATATTAGGCTATTAGCCTCCAAGAGAAGAAGTCGGCCAGAAATAATAATAATATACTGAATAGACACATACCCAGAAGGAGAAGTCGGCCCTAGCAAATTGGCAAGATTACTATAAATACAGGGCGTCAGTTCTCATTTGTAACATCTCAGGACTGCAGTTTTCCCAGTTGGTGCACACTGCAGTTGCAGTTGGTGCGCAGGTTTGGAGGAGGGTTGCAGGTGCAGCTGCAGCAGCAACAAGTTTCAGTATTTGGCTTGGATATCTCTTGGCTAGGGTTTGGAACATCTGATCAGTCTTTTGTGTTGCGCTATCCTTGGAGAGAGATGCGCTGCCCTTTGTTTGGCTATCTACCCTAGGGTTTGCTTCTGGAGGAATTCTCAGGTCAAGGTTAAGGTGCTCGGAGGGAGGCTTCGGCCTGTGGTTGGGTGACGAGGGTATCGTCAATGGTAAAACGAGCACACCATCTTCTATATTCTAACATTTTCTAGTATCATGTTGACCAAAAACCCATGTGTTCATTTGTCATGTATGCTTAGTTGTTATCAGCTGTAAAGTAGTTAAATATCTAGAGGGTATTTGATGTTTTGAGCGATGTGCATGTGCTAACTTTTATGGCAGCCTAAACCATATTTTAACCCATGCAAAGAGAGCCTCAAAAGGGCATCAAATCACAAGACTAAAGGCAGATTCAAAGGGGCAGAATATCAGACCTGTTAGCAGCCTTCAAACAGAAGCTAGGACAGATTTGATTGCTGCTAGAACTAAGACAGTAAAGAGTCCTGTAGCAGCCTATGAGAAACAGTCTAGAGTTGGCTGTTTTGGACAGCAAGATAACTGTCCTATAACAGTGAGACAAAACAACTTGAAACCCCTTGATTTTAGTGCCCAACAGTGGGTCAAAGATAGACCTGTGTTGGCAGCTTTTAGTACCTCAGAAATCTTCACCAAGTGCTTGTAGCAAATAATTGCTACAGCAGGAAGATCTAGCCACATAAATCAACAAGTAAACCACCCAACAATTAGCCAACAACCAATAGATCAATAAGCAAGGTTTACAAGTAAATTTCAGCAGTGGATTAGTGAACAAAGATTGAAAGAAGATGATTTTTCTACAACCCTAATGGCTGTAGCATTAATTTGTAACAACAAAGAGAATTACTAGGCTAATCAAGACACCCCTAGGGCACATGAAAGCTTGTAGCATATAGAATCAATTCCAACTTGAACAATTGCAATACCTCAAAAATTCATGCATACCAAGGCAACAATTTTATATCTCCAATGCAAGTAAATTAGTGCCTTTATCAATTGGGTTAATGGAGTCTCTTGTGTAAGAGCTAGTTGTGCTACTTATCTACGGGTGTAAGCCTTTTTACTCCCAAGAGAAAACTAAGCTAGCAAGGTAAATCTAGGAGGGTGTATGCCTTTTTACTCCTCCTAGCAACCTTTGCAAAGTAGCTTATTCAATGACAACAATGATAGATCTTGGTGGAGGGTGTATGCCCTTATGCGCCTCCAAGAATTTAACAAATTAACCTTGTAACCAAGAAAGAAACAACACAAAGCATAAATTCCTTACCTAGTAGTAGCATCCAATAGACAAGTAGTAGCATCCACAAAGCATTCAAGAGAGAGATAGTGTGAATTGCCCAAGTAGGGTGAAAATTTCAGCCATACAATATGTAATTCTCAAGTGAGTTATGTTCAAAATGACAATGGGGTGACCTCTTTTTATAGGAGGTCACCTAAAACCCATTTGTCCATAATTAAAAATGTCAACATCAAATTAGGGAGGCCAACCTCCTCTTTTTGCCTTTACAACTTTAAAATTCAAAATTACAAAAAGAAAATCCCCTTTTAGGGGTGACTTCATGCCCTAAAAGGGTGGCGTAGGGCCTCTAGGAGAGACGTTGAACCTTTGCTGAAGGACATGGGGCCTCTAAAGGCCATAAATCATGCCACCAGATGCTCTAGCATGTGCCAAGTGTTTCTCTCTCCATCAAACTAAGCTACACTACCATGAACCATGAAAACCCCATCAAAACCCTAGCCCATGTGACATCTAGGGCATCAAGTGTGACGTTTTAGGCCTCCAAAGGCCAACATTTGGGTGTCAGAGGTTGGAGTGTGATCTCCTCATGGTCTCTAAGTGCCTCCAAAGGAAACGTTCCCTCTCGCATGTGTCCAAAGAGAGGGGGCGCATCATCTAACTTGTGGGCTTCATGCCCCAAATGAAGGTCTAAGTGACCTTGTGCCTTCATGAAAAGACATCCACCTGTCAAGGCCCTGCAAAGACAAACAAATTTTCCCTCCAAGGGTCCACAAGTCACAATATCATACCAAGTAAGCCATATCTTATAAAAGAACCACCTGAACATGTGCATCAAATCCCCCCTTTTCAAAATAAACAAATGCTCAAAGACCTTATACAATTTGCCAAATTTAGATATGGGAGGGGTGCCATAATACCCTATTAGGTGAACCAATTCCTCAAGTAGGGGATGTTCCCAAGGAGAATTTTTTCTAGGTCATGTAGTGAATGTGAGGTGGATGGGGTTAGTCTTCTAGGTATGGGGTTTCATGACATACAAGGGCTCGTATTGTCTCATTTATGGGCGTCTTTGTTGAGGGCTAGCCACATCCTTTTCCTCTTTTTGTTTTTAAAGCATATTTTTCCAAGCCCTTTAATAGCCATTTATTGTGCATGTGTCATCAAGTTGAAGACAATAAGGGGCACTAAAAAGGAAATGCATAGCCCACATATGCTCTACCTTGGTTCGCATGTCTTTCCAAGTTGAAGACACTAAGGGGCACTAAAAAGGAAATTCATAGCTCACGAATGCTCTACTTTGGACAGTGTTATTGATTAATTAGTTATTTATTTTATGGGTCCCTCACTTTTTTGAGAAGCATTTCATTGCTCTTGGGATCCCAGGGCGAGCTTTTATTGCATGATGTTTTTGCTAGGGCACCTCTGATCCTAGTGGCCCCTTCTTCCCATGAAATGAGTTACATGCCCTTCTTGGGTCAATAAGCTCGAAAACCTAAAAGATGGGGAAACAGAGGGGAAGAAATGATGGAAGGTGGAAAGTATGAGTGGGAATGGTACGATGAACCTTCAAGGAGACCCCCTAGTAGCAACCATTTCCTTGAGGGTGGCCACTTACTAGGAAACCATGACACTCACGAAGGTGAAATAGGGAAAAAAGCATAATTTCCAAGCAAATGTTTTCAAAATCAAGAAAGGATCCTTAGCAACATGTTCAAATGCTCCAAATATTAAAATGACACTAGGATACCAGACTTGTTACCTCATGAAGAAAGACTTGTTGTCCTATGTGGGCCAAGCTGGGTGTGGTGGATGGTGTTGCCATCGATCGGATGGTGATGCATGGTATGATAGGGGCCATGCTTGCTCATCTGCCTCTTGGTACTCCATGTTTGCAACCTGAGGGCCTCGAGACATTATCTCCTTAGTTGTCCCTAGGAATGGGGGATAACAGGTCCTAAACCGCGACACCTCCCTTAGAATGTTAATTTTCAACACGCTCTGAAACCATGTTGAATCTCAATTCCCAACACCTAGATAGATTATTGCCTTGTGTATTTTATTTCTTATAATCAAATTATAGCACACAACATAAAATATATTGGCTGGAAATAAATACAGTGGAAGCAAAAATTTGGAAAACTTCACACAACACACAAAGCTTTGGAAACCAAACTTCACACTGCACACAAAAATTTTGTCCTTCAAATCATCTTTTCATTAAATAATGACTCCAAGGTTACAAGGGCTCCCTCACTAGGAAAATGGCCTAGTGAGGAAAAATACAAATTATAGCAAACCAGGCAACTCTGGCCCTCATTTGCAGAAACCCTCTGCCCAAATCCGCCTACTGGACACTCAAATATTCACTAGATCTATCCGTTGGTACCTCAGATCTGCTAGATATACTTGCTAGTACCTTAGATTTGTCCGTCGGTACCTCAGATCTGCACTAGATTTGTCTGTTGGTACCTCAAATCTACTAGATTTGCCCGCTGGTCCTCAGATCTGCTAGATCTGCCTGCTGATACCTCAGATTTGCACTAGATCTATCCGCCGGTACCTCAAATCTACTAGATCTGGCTCTTGGTTCTCATATCTACAAGATTTGTCCAATGGTACCTCAACTCTGCACTAGATCTATCCATTGGAACCTCAGATCTACTAGATCTTCCTGCTGGTACCTCAGATCTGCCAGAGCTTCCTATTGATACCTCAAATATGCACTAGATCTGTCCACTGGTACCATAGATATGCTAAATCTGCCTATTCGTATCTCAAATCTTCTAGATATGTCCATTGCTACCTCAGATCTGCACTAGATTTGTCTGTTGGTACTTCAGATCTGCTCCCCAAAATTTTTTCCTTCGATTTCTAGCCATTAGGTTTTCTTCTCCTTGCTGCACTACCTGCACTTTCCTCCTTTGGACTTGATCTCTAGATGAAAGTCCTTCTTCACCTTCGCTGAGATCCCCTTGAATCACAATCCTTTGTGACTCAAGCACTTGAGTAAAAGTCCTTTTCTCCTAAGTGGATGACTCAAGCACATGAGCAAAAGTCCTTTCCTCCTATGTGCTCTTGTATCTTTCTCCTTCACCTAGCCTTTCTTTTATAATCTTGAGTTATGACCAAATCAAACATAACCCTAATATCCAAAGTAATTAACGGTTGAGATTAAATATCACCTCACTTGAGATCAGTGGATAAGATTCATTTAATTCATTAATGCTAATAACTTTAAAATTTCATTAAATTAACCTCACTTTAATTATAAAAATCATTTTACTTTAATAATTCCTTTAATTGTAAATTACTAAGGTTGAAGGCTTTGGATGACTTCCACACGTCTAGACATTTAGACTTGTGCGGAAGTACCTGTCAGATGCTACAAACATCAATACTTCCTCTTCGCAAGGGAGGTACTTCTGGAAGAGCCACCTGGAACTGGTTGTCCCTCTGGCCCTAGCACAATATCCCACACATCATCTTGCCCCATGGAATCCCTCCAAATCTATTGGTTTGCTACTTATTGAACACTGGAAGTCTCGGAATCGATGAGAATACTCATTAACACCATGGAGTTTGGAAAATTGCTCGGAAGCCTACTCTCCCTGACTATGCTCCTAGGAGCCTCAACATGCTCCTGAGCATCCCTCAATGTCTGCATGAACCATCTAGGTCTCTTGACAGAGCTGGAAAGGACTAACTCCTCCTCCCCACTTGAAGGTTGACTCCCTGAACCAGAAATCTCTGAACGTTGTTATCCCTTCAAAGGCTCCTGCTCCTTGTCCTCTGTCATATTCTCTCCCCACTGAGAAATGAAAAATTATAGCCAACACCTGCTGCCCAACACCTCTGCTCTTGTTATACATCCCTGTACTAGGGCTCCTACGACTCAAATCTGTCTTTGCTACCAGATTTGTCTACTTCTTCCCACCTTGCTTCTCTTCTCCTTTGGACTGAACTGATCTCTAGGTGAAATTCCTTATTCACCCTTGCTAAGATCTCCTGGAGAAAAAGTCCTTCTTTACTCTCTCTCTATGAGTCACTGACTCCAATAGATCTGTTATCCCTTGAGATGATCTCTAAATGAAATTCCTTCTCCACCCTTGCTGAGATCCTCGAGTCACAGTCCTTCGTGTCTCAGGAACTAATGAATTTCACTGCCAGTTTATAGATCTTTAGACATCTCCTTGTAGATCTGACAAATCTGCTACAAACTGTTGTGGATCTGTGTTTGGTCCTTTAGACACCCACTACTACAAATCAAATCTAATAGATTTGTTGTCATAAACTATTGTGTAGCTGAAGTTGTCTCCCTCTCAGAGTGCCAACTTTGATATCATGTTAATTTTCAACATGCTCTGAAACCATGTTGAAATCTCAATTCCCATCACCTAGATAGATTATTACCTTGTGTATTTCCTTTCTTATAATCAAATTACAACACACAATATAATATACTAGCTAGAAATAAATACAACATAAGCAAAAATATGGAAACCAAACTTCACACAACACACATAAATTCTGCCCTTCAAATCAATTTTTCACTAAATAATGACTCCAAGCTTACAAGGGCTCCCTTACTGAGAAAATGGTCCACAAAGGAAAAATACAAATTACAGCAAACCTGGCAACTCTGGCTGTCAGTTGAAGAAACCCTCTACCTAGATCTGCCTGTTGGACACTCAAATTTGCACTAGATTTATCCGCTGGTACCTCAAATCTGCTAGATCTATCCGCTGGTACCTCAAATCTGCTAGATCTACTTGTTGGTCCTCAAATCTGCTAAATCTGCCTGTTGATACCTTGGATCTGCACTGGATCTGTCCATTGGTACCTCAGATTTGCTAGATCTGCCTGTTGGTCCTCATATCTACAAGATCTGTCCACTAGTATGTTAGCTCTGCACTAGATTTATCCACTGGTACCTCATATGTTCTAGATTTGTCTCTTGGTACCTTAGATCTGCTAGATCTGCCTGTTCATACTTCAGATTTGCACTAGATCTATCCACTGGTACCTTATATCTGCTAGATCTTCCTGCTAGTACCTTAGATTTACCAGATCTGTTTGTTGGTACCCTCAGATCCGCACTAGATCTATCCGTTGGTACCTCAGATCTGTTCCCCAAAAATCTTTCCTTCGATTTCTAACTATTGGGTTTTCTTCTCCTTGTTGCACTACCTGCACTTTCCTCCTTTGGACTTGATCTCTAGATGAAATTTCTTCTTCACCTTTGCTGAGATCCCCTTGAATCATAGTCCTTCGTGACTCAAGCACTTGAGCAAAAGCTCAAGATGAAGTACAAGTACCAAGTACATACCATAGCCTTCTCTCAAGGCTAGTACAAAAACTCCAACTATACAAAAAAACCCTAGCTAGGATAAATCATCAAACCCTAGCTCAACCAAAAAGATTCAAGTGCAAGAATCTCTCCAACACAACCTCCAAGGCAAAGCATCCTCCTCTTCTCTTCTTCACAAATCAACCTTAGGGTTTTCTCTCAAAACCCTAATCTCCAATCACCAAGGGATAAACCCTAACCCTAGAACTTCAAGATCCTCCGAGAAACTCCAAGAAGACCAAGAAACCCTAGCACCTCAAGAAAGAGAGAATACAAGTACAAGTGAAGACTTGAGAGAGAGAGAGAGAGAGAAGTGTGCACTATATTTTCTTAGTCACATCTCATCACAAGTGTGAATACAAGTGAGTGAATGAATTTTTTGGAAAGACTCTCTCCTTCCTCTATTTATATGACATAAGGGTGGCCAACAATACTGTATGGGCCTAAGCCCTTACAAACAACCTACATGAGCCATTGTTGGCCACACAAGTGAGACATCCACTCTAGAGTACAAGTGTCACGCCCCAATGGCAATGTTGTGCACAATAATGACTTCAAGGTGATGTATCTTCACAAGGAAAGTCCACATCACTCCATCACCAGCCTCCACGGACTCCATTTATCCTCCAAAGAAATGTACTCCACTAGCCTAGCTAGCCCCTACAAGAACACTATCGAACCCCTAGGCGTCCCCAAGCCATCTCCAATCCTCCGAACAAGATACCAAGCTACAACATGTCAACTACAGCTTGAGTCCCTCCTCCATGATGCACAATGCTCCACATCCCTTGTAGGGTGCTCTCTAAACAAGTGGCTCCTCCATGATGCCTCAATGAAAGGCATCCACCAAATTGCTAAATTATCTCCAACACTCAAGGGAAGAACAACGAGCCTACAATCAATTGAGGTCAAGCATACACTAAGCAAGCTATCTCAACTATTCATATCCCTTGCGGACCATCTCTCATGCTACAACCTGTCTAAGAGCATCTAGGGATTGAACATACACCATGTACCCAAAATATCATGAAGCACCCCCAAACATGGTGAAAATACTTTTAGAGTAACCCAAAAATATAACACTCCCTCTTTATAAGGAAAGTGTTTACATTAACACTTGTTGGCTCCCTTTGCAACTCCACCAAACTTGCTATCTACAAATCACTAATGGTAGTGGTCCTAGAATCAACCATTGTCATCTGCAACAAAGTTATCAACCATGTTATCACAACATCTTGATCATCCAATGAATAATGACCATCTGTGAATATGAAGGAATATCTCCTTGGAACAAAAGCAACCTACTGAACTCCATCATCCTCCAAGTTAGCACCACAAGACAACGTCAATGGACACCACAACATGAACTCTCTTGGGCATATTGCAAAAGCAATCACATGTCCATACAAGATCAAGTTGATCCTGGAATACAAAACTCATGGTATAGTCATCAAACTATGCAAGGTCATCGTCAACCTATCAACATGAGAATCCCTCTCATGCACCTCAAATCCTCTAGCAACTAAACCAACCTAAACTAGGACAACTCCCTCATTTAGAGAGAATCCATAAGCATATCATCAAGGGAGACTCCCCTATCTAAGAGAATCTGGAATCCCTCCTTGCTCCGTACTCCATAATACTCCCATTAGCTACAACTTTGGAATAATCTAATCATCCTCCATCAAGGCATCACACCTCTCCTCCAATGAACAATTGGAAGCCTCATGGATGAAAGAAACCAATGCTATATGACTAGCATCTCCTAGGAGGTACACTTACTCTCAATAATGATTTGGGTGTTCCTATATGCGCCTAAGCCTCTGGATCTCTCCACATTCTCCTCAATCACTGAAGGAGAACCCTATGCATTGAAATATCTCACATCCTCATCTATATGAGATACAATCAGAGTGTCTGCACCTAAACTTGAACCTAGCTTAATGATATCTCACCATACATGTGCCTCCTAAGAACTAAAAGGCCCTACCAACCTCTCACTAGAATGTATATCTATCATGCACGAAATTCAAAGTAGGTTTTTCCTCAAACCCAAAACAAATAAAATCACTTAGCTCAAGAACATCAACCAAAGGCATCTGGAATGAAATGGATCCAACTCTCATAGGTACATGGCATCATCACCAAGCCCCACAGTCATGCCTCCCTCTTGCTCTCGAATCCTTCCGAATAGAAACTTATCATATGTCACACGTCTCAAAGCTCCACTATCACATACCAACCAACACTGGACATAGTGTTAGAAGATAAACAAGAAGTCATGGAAACATTAGTCTCAAATTGAGAGGACATCTTCTCTACACCTACTACAGTCCCGATTACAACCTACTTCACACCTTTTCCCTTCTTCAATGGACATTGTCCTACATATTGTCCCTGTTGATATTATGGTAGGTGCGGGAGGTATTAACCTCCACGTGTAAACTTTGACAAGACTAGAATATTTCGAGAAGCAAGAGAAACCCTAAAACATTGGATAATAACCCTAGGAGACAAGTCGGCTCAAGAGAATATTTAATATTGAGTTATTAGCCTCCAGAAAGAGAAGTCGGCCCAGTCAAGTGAGATAGAGCAGTATAAATAGAGGGCGCTAGATCTCATTTGTCACCCTCACTCTCACAACTGCATAAGGACTAGTGGTGCGCAAGTTTGGAGAGGGAGTACAGCAGCAGCTGCTGCAACTGGCATTTTGGTTTTGGTTTGGACTTTCTCTTGGTTATGGTTTGGACTTTCTTCTTGGTTTTTGGTTATTCTTGCTTGGTGCGCTACCCTTGGAGAAAGGTGCGCTAGCCTTGGTTGGCTATTGGTCTGCTATCGGAATTATTCTGTCTGTCAAGGTTAAGGTGCTCGGGGGTGGCCTTTGTGCCTATAGTTGGGTGACAATATTGCTATATTGTCTATGGAAAAACGAGCACATCCCTTTATTTCTAACAGGTTATGGGACCACACTATCTTAAGAGAGTCTAATCACTGGAAGATAGATTGGGAAGTTATTTTTTAAGCTCGTTATGGCACCAGTTACAGCTGCAACTAGGTTTTATGATTATGCAGTTGCAACAAACCGTAACCCTTGTGTTTGGGAACTTCTGGTGAAGCATTTGACCTAATTCCTTGACATCCTAGTGCGCCCTAGCCTAGCACACCTCTTGGTACTCTTAGCCAACAAAAACGTCAGGTTTGAATCTTTGGTCAAGGTCAAAGTCAAAGTTTGATTGGTCAAAGTCAAAGGTTGACTTCTGGTCAAATTGATTTTGTGGTCAAAGTTGAAATTTTAGAGTTTCTAGCTTGTTCTAATCATTGAATCTTNTTTGAATCTTTGGTCAAGGTCAAAGTCAAAGTTTGATTGGTCAAAGTCAAAGGTTGACTTCTGGTCAAATTGATTTTGTGGTCAAAGTTAAAATTTTAGAGTTTCTAGCTTGTTCTAATCATTGAATCTTTTGATTGAGTTTCTAATCTCTTCTTGTCAAGATGGTATCTAGTTTCAGATTGGAAGACAAGCTGGACGATGCTACAAGGTTTCAAAGTATGCACTTGTATATGCTATCTAAGTTATATCATCTAGAAAAACATGAGTGTGTTAGCAGGGAAAGTACTAGAGATCTTGTCCAAGTTGTAATCTTGGATTCAATGCATTCAGAAGAACAAGTGCACCCTCCATAGTAGTTAAGGCTTCAGGTTCCAGGTTTGATTAAATTGTTAAGCTTCAAATTTGTGTATATCAAAGGTGATAGTTACTACATTAAAAATTGTGAAAGCACTCTTTGAAAGATTCTATTATTGCTAGGTGCAATGAATACTCGAATGCATATGAATACTATTCATATATATGCCTATTGTACTTGTTCGCAAGTTGAACTAACATCTCCTCTAGATAGATATTCTTGTTTGTTCTTGTTCCAGGAAGGTACCCTTGTGAAATATGTTTGATGAACAATCCTTGCGGAAGCTGTCATAGAAGAAGTTTATAAGGATGGCACAACTGCCAGATGGGAAACAATCAGAACAGATAGAAAAAAAATTAAAGAGACTTAGAGGAGTCAGACTCGAAGGAAGTCAGAAATCAAAAGGAAACTAGAATAGGCTTGTGACACTTTGTAGAAAGCAAAGAGAGATGCAACGGACGAAAGCATGGACTCTCTCAGATGGAAGGAGCTGATTACAGAATTCCAAAAGAAGAGCATGCATATTGCTCATTCAGGGATGAAGCTGAGAATAGGAGGGAGCTAATCCCCAACGATATGATCCATTGAAGAATCCGTGAATACCATGAAGTATCTGTCCATGTTCTTCATTGGAAGTATCAGCCATGATAAGCAACACTTGTTCAGTTTGACTCTAGAAGAAGTCTTCTTCGAAAAGAAACCTTGAATATCCTTGGTTGTCCATCTACATTTATGTTCCGTAGAATATTTCATGGACTCCAACATTGAAGATAAACATGAGGAAGAACATGAAGATTCCAAGAAAGAAAGAAAATCCAGAACAACCAATTGAACCAGTTTGAACCCACTAGAAGAAGTCAAGTAGAAGGAATGGAAGGAAGCTGTGATGAAGAACAATGTATGTGAGAAATTGTGAAAAAGACTTAAGCATTGATAGATACAAGGCGAGACTCAGGGCTAGAGCGTTCTCCCAGTAGGAGGGAGAAGACTATGATGACATCTTGTTCTAGTAACCAGATATACCTCTACCTGAGCCATAATATCTCTTGCAGTATCCATGGGTTGGAGTTTACATCAGATGAATGTAAAGACTGTTCTTCTCAACAAAGTAATTGAAGAAGAAGTATATGCAGAGCAACCTCAAGGTTTTGAGGTATACCAGAAAGAGACCCTTGTATGCAGATGGAAGAAGACCTTGTATGGATTCAAGAAAACTTGGTGTAGAGCCTCTCATGTACAACAAAAGCATGGTGAAAACTTCCTATGACAGAGGAAGTATATTGAAATGGTTCTTCAGAAGTCCAGGATGATGGATTGCAAATCCATGGCAAGCTCCCATGATGACAGATTTGAAGAAGTTGAGAGACTTTGATCTAGTAGACCCGTCTCTGTATCGACAATTGATTGGCTCGTTGATGTATTTGGAGAATACTCAGTCAGATATTTTCCTTGTGGGACATTTGAGTTATGATATGCATCTGCATGGATTTATCTATTCAGATTGGGCAAGGAGTGCAGATGACAGAAGAAGTGCTACTTGGATATCTTTAAGTTTGAGCTTTGCCACGATGTTATGGGCTAGCAGGAAACATAAGGCTGTTGCACTTAGCACTGCAGAAGCAGAGTATATTACATTTTGTGATGCTTGTACGGAAGCAGTGTGGCTCCATAAGTTGGTTTTTGGACTGTCTGATTAGGTGTTGAATTCTACCGTGATATATTGTGATGATCAGAGCTATGTGAAGCTTTCAGAGAACCCGGTGTTCCATTACAGGTCGAAGCACATTGAGATCAAGCATTATATTCTCCGTGATAAAGTCCAGAGGGGAGAAGTGGTTTTCTAGTATATCTCCACAGATGAGCAGATAGAAGATATTTTGGTAAAGCCTCTATCCAAGATGAAAAGATTGCGTACTTAAGGGACAAGCTGGGGCTCGTGGTGACGACTTCCTTATTGAAAAAGAAAGAGATTACTCCCAGGTCGGGGGGGAGCACTGATATGTTATTGATTTATGGGCAGTCATTTTCCAGTTCGAAAAATGGTCCAGGTTCGGAAGTCACCTTCCAGCCCAGAAAGTGGCCCAAGATTTTTGACGGACAGGCATTTTCCAGTTCGAAAAATGGTCCAGATCGGATAGTCATTTTCGTAATGAAAATGGTC
>JASDQU011401571.1:26953-37989 GCA_032191745.1 Picea mariana | reverse complement strand
ACCCAACCAGAAACTACAAGTCGACCTAACTAGTTTTACAAGTCGTCCCCATAAGTGAACACATAAATACTATAAATACATGATAGATGTGTGCATTTGAAGTGTATCCAAGAAAGAAGAAAAATTACAAGTGCATAGAAGAGATATTAGGTGCGCAAGAGGGGTTGGGGAATATTCTTGGTGTCTAAAGGTGCACAGGAGGAGATTTCTTTGAGTTTTAAGGGTGTGCTATGAATGAATAAGGTCTATGATGATGCAAAGTGCATTGTTTTGAGGTTGTTATGCTACAATTTGGGATTATATTTTGGGAATGATGACTTGAGGTTCGCTAGGGAATGAAGGCTAAATATGATTAGGGTTTGAAGCTATGTCTAGGGTATAAAGCAAGGAGAGGCACTGGAGCATGAAAGTTAAGGGTGTGATGATGTTGTGAAATGCATGAGGTATGAAACATGCAGGTGAAGTCAAAAGTACTCTATGTATGAAGATCTAATATTGGTACCTATACAGGTCTTACTGAGTTGGTGCTCAACTAAGGATATTAATGTCTCCAGTAAGTTGGTGCCTACACAATATCTTGTTGAGTTGGTGCTCAGTTGAAGAGATTGGTGTCTCTAGTAGGTTGGTGCCCACAATCTTTGTAATAGTAGGTTGGTGCCTATAGACATTTATAAAGATCAGTTTTTGTGGTTTTCTCCCACAAGGGTTTCCAAATTAAACTCTTTGTACTATGATTTGAGTTTACATGCATTTACTGTTTTAAAGTTAATGAATAATTGATGAATGCTCATTTAAAGTAAAAAGTATCTTATACCGATTCATTTCCCCTCTCAGTAATCATAATTCAATGAGATGGTTCCTTGGGAAACAATCTAACCACTGGAAAGTAGATCTCGGGAGCACACATGGTCGGTCAATAAGGTTTCTCCACAAATAAGGCTTCGTTGTTTGAGAGAAAAAACTATGCCTTCTAGAGCATAAGTGTGTGAACATATCTAATGGCCCTTGGGTTTGATATTTGGGAATCAATCATGACTGGTTATACAACCCCAACATCTCCGCCAACAAGTGCGGATGGGAAGAAGTCTAATGGAAATAATGCAAAATCCATGAATGCCATCTTGCGTGGTCTATCGGAAGAGTTTGTTAAGGTAATGCTTTGTGATCGAAAAAATAAAGTTGGGACAAGCTTCAAAATATCTATGAATACAATAACAAGGTTAAGAAGCCAAAGCTCCAAACTAATAGAAGACAATTTTAGAGCCTGAAAATGAAATATGAAGATAATTTTGCAACTTATCTTCTCCGTGTTGATAAAATTTTCCACATCAGAGGGCTTGGTGAAAATATTGAAGAACCGATTACTATACAAAAGGATTTAAGGTCACTCCCTTTAAGATTGGATGCCAAAGTTTCTGCCATTGAAGAAATGAAGGATCTTGATTAATTAACAATGGATGAATTGCATGGGATTCTCACTACATATGAGATGAGGGTAGAAAAAGAAAAGCCAACACTAAAGGAAGCAAATTTCAAACCATCAAAGAAGACGAAATGACACAAATCCTGTGATTTTTTCAAACATGAATCAGATACAAAAGAAGCACAATTTGTGAGAAAGCTAAAGAGAGGATTTAGCAAGTATAAAGGTAAACTATCCTTTAAATGTTTTAATTGTAGTAGAGTAGGACATTTTTCTACTAAATGTCCATATGAAAAAGGGAAGACAATGATGATGAAGATAGTAATGATCAAGAAGAACATAACAATAAAATAAAATCTTATAAATATAAAAGACGAAAATATACTAAAAGAAGAGTTTTTACTCTAGAAAGGACAATATCTCATATGAAGAAAGTGATGGATATGTTTATGATATTAATAAAGAATAATTCCTCTTCATGGCCATGGATACAAAGTCTACTAATATAAAATGAAGTGTGGTGAACCAAGCGGATTCACTATGTAAATATCCAATATAATTAGGACAATACACAATAATCCATTAAGGATAGTAAATATATTAAATAATAATGTATAAGAATATGATATATGAGATTACAAATGAGGAATGAGGGCTTGTATATATATCCCGCACAAGGGTTCCCTTTCATAAGAGACATGACCTTTCATATGTCATCTCTATTCATAATTAATAATTACTTATTACTTATTTATATTTACATATTTATAAATATTTATGTTTGTTACATTGCCTTCCCCTTAGAAATGCTTTGTCCTCAAAGCATGTTTATGGAGAGGCTTACTTCTTCATTCTGGCTTGCAATGTCTTCGCATGACTCTTTGTTTTTGGTGTTGTTAAGATTGATGATACCAAATGATATGAGTGACAAAGAGTTGGGCAGAACTATTGAATTGTGAAAGGGTCAGACCATCCTAATTCAATCTTTTGCAGAATGTTGCACTTCCACGATGAATGATTATCATGAGATTTACTTGGGTTGGTATCAATATTTTTCGGACGATAATTTAGTCGTTCTCATCCTGGATCTTCCATCGTTTGTACTCCAACATCTCTATATGTTTTTTCTTCAATTGGATTGGCATCTTTTTGAGATTTAATGTCTGGATTTTCAAGTTTCTCTTCTTTCAATTTTCTGATTTGTTCTAATAGCTCGTGATTGAGACTTTTCTTCATTTTTTTTTCTAATAGGTTCTTCTCGAGTTCTTGATTCTCTTGTTCCAACTTTTGAACACATTGTTTTCGAACCTTTGACTTCTTGATCTGTGTAAGTAGTTTTTTTACTTTGTTCTTTTAAACGAAAACTTTCTTCGTTTTTATCCTTGATAACTTCGTCAAATTATTTTTGCATTCTCTGCTTTCTTTGCATTGCTTTTTTATTTTATTGAAGTATCACTTATGAGATATCGTTAAAGTCTTTTGGTGTTACGAAATATGGATCCGATGAGGTGTCTTGTAATGTTATCATTTTCTCCTTATAGGGGAATGTCACAAACTTTTTCTCCATGTTTAGTATGAAGGTACTTAGACTTTTAAACTAGGGTAATCCGATGACGATGTCAACTTCTTCTTGATACATAGTTGTAACATAGAATTGAGATATATACTCATATTCATCAATCGTCACTTGTAACTCCTTAATTCGATAATAATCTTCCTTTCTAATTATATTCGTCTTTGGAATTAATAATTGATTTGCCAAAGCAATATTCATGTAATTTGCATTATAGTCCAAACTAATAGCAATGTTTACCTCTCTTCCTTGAATATTTCCTTTTAATGTCGAAAACCCACAACATACAGTTGGACAACCTTCATAAGTAAATCTTCCTCTTTCCTTAATAAAATCCATTTGCTTCATTGATAATTTGCGATAAATGATACCTTTATTATGAAACTTATATAATGCTTATTTCACCTTCCTTGCTTTTCACCTTCTATAATTCCCTTATATATCTTTGATTCCACCAAATAACTAATTGAACTTAATAATACCTTGTCATTTGAGAGTCTTCTTTCTTTGGACCTCTTATAACTCTAATAATTCCACTTTCCGTTGTTCTCCTTAATGATATTTTATGTTTTTATATGACTCATATAACTATTTTTATTTCCCTTTTCCTTGATATAAAATGAAAAAGTAATTCCAATACCTTTTAATATTTGAAATTTTATAATATAATAATATATTCACTTTTCACCTTTTTCTTTTTTTATTCTTTTCCTTAAAAGTTATATGGCTGATTTTTAGAATATGATAATGTATCCACTTCCCATTTGTTAATATGTCAAGTTAGAAATAGAAATGGATATTAAATACACTTCGAATACTCTTCTTCTAACTTCGAATCAACACCCCCCCCCTTTTTTATAACTTCGAATAATCCTTTCTTAACTTCGAATTGACCTTTTTTATAAACTTAGTAACTTTATTAAGGTTGGCTCTTTAAACCTTAACTAAATTTAAAATCACTCTTTTTTCTTTTAACTTATGTCTTTAATATATGAAAAGTCACGCAAGGAGTCACGACTCTTCTCATACCATAATTCGTACGACGAAAATTTGCTGGTTCATACGAACTTTCAATTAATTCACAGAATGGACTGTACAGACCTCAAATGTATGGTACAGATGGGTTTAGAGCATGACAACGAACAAAAGGTGCAAAAAAAATTGTATAGAAATGTTGTATGTAGAATGGAAAACAATAGTTGTGCAGGCGATTGTACGGAATTGAGCCCCACTGTACAACTCTGTATTGGATGATGTACGCTGAAATTAGACCCAATGTGGTGAAACAAATCAAACGAATATGCTTTCTGAAATCGAATTTCCAACATATTTTTTTTTTGGAAATAATATTTTTTTCACTTTCCTGATTTCTAGCTTTCTTGGATTTGCAACAGAATGTTCTTCAACAGACTTCTGAGTTTTATATGGCCAAAGGCCTAAATTGGTCAAAGACCCAAACAATCAAAGAAACTTTGGAATTTTTTTATGTGTGGCTAGAAGCCACTATGGCTAATGGCCAAGATCAACAGTGAAGCTCTGATACCACTGTGGTGAACTAAGTGGGTTCACTATGTAAATATCCAGTATAAATATGACAGTACACAATAATCCATTAAGGATAGTAAATATATTAAATGATAATGTATAAGAATATGATATATGAGATTACAAATTAGGAATGAGGGCTTGTATATATATCCCGCACATGGGTTCCCTTTCATAAGAGACATGACCTTTCATATGTCATGTCTCTTCATAATTAATAATTACTTATTATTTATTTATATTTACATATTTATAAATATTTATGTTTGTTACATGAAGACAATCATAAAAAACCGGTGTGGAGCCTAGTGTGATATAGTACCCCTCATAGAGGTTCCTTAACCTCATCATGATTGTATGATTGAAGATGTAATGCACACAATGCCATATTTTGCAACAGTCTAAATAAAAGAGCAAAGAAGCCAAATCTTTATGGAAGTATCCCCAGGAGGGGGTGAATGTTGGCACAGGGGAAAACCCAGGGTTCAGCTCTAACAGTGCACCAACAAGCCCTAACTACTGGTCCTTTTGGAAACACCTGCGAAGCAGATGCAATCTCACCCGAAGTAGCTATAGGGGGTTGTAGGACACAAGTGTCTACAACCAGAGGAAATGCAGAGTGGATTCACAACAACAACACATAGTCACCTAGTTATTCTTTATCTTCCTTAAACCCACTGCGCAAGTTATATTTCAGATCTAACACAATATCACAATAGCAACATATCAAATGACAGAGAACACAACATCAATCACACATAACACAAGATATACGTGGTTCACCCTCTCCCTAGGGCTACGTCCACAGAACTGTGCTTTATGATATATTAAGATGGAAGCATACAGTTCTTATCTGCGCTCTTAGCTAGTAGATCTTCTCTCTCTTTCTCTCTCCTCCCTGCACACCCAGCTGCAAGGTTGATCTTTGCACCCAGCTAAAGATCTTACAATATAGACTACTCTCGCAATACAATAGTTCTCTCTCAATAGAAATCTCTTCTCATCGCATAATCTCTTCTATCTCTCTTACTCTAGCCCATCCCAGGTCCTCTTGACCTTTATTTATACATTACAATAGCTCACCGACAACCTTAGGTCAAAACCTAGGTGTCCACAACCCTAAATGCTAAAGCCTTAGGTCAACTTGACCTGTATTTTCAGGGCTTCGCCAACTTGTCTTTCCTTCCTTCACACGCGGTGCTCCAAAGCATCTGTTGACATCTTCTTTTTCTTGCTGAGTTGTCCACGATCCCTCTTCCTTTCTGATCTGTCGTTCTCGATCTCCTAGTCCAATGGCTTGCTTTCTCTTACTTCGTGCTGTCTTTTTTTCTCTTTTGCTCACTTCGACCCAGTATCAGTCACTGTGTCTTCCGCGCAGTTCACGTTTTTCCTTTTCTCCCTTAATATTCGCTTGCTTCCATAACCAAGGGCCAACATGCCCCCAACACTCACCCGTGACTCGTCCCAAGGCACTTCAGGTCTGAAATTTCTGTTTCATTTCGACTTCAGACTGCGCAGGGCAGCTTGTGCTTTCTACTCTGTCCCTCCCTTCTATGTGAAGACTGTCTTTTCTGTGTCCGGTACCCAGTTTTAATTACACCTGGTACCTAGACGCTTTTCCTTATGCTTTTACTAAGAGCTGCGAGGCAACTGGTTATCATAATACAATTTCAATCGTCTTCCATTCACCAAACCTTCCTTCCATTCTCCAGTCAAAGTCTTCAACTGCGCAACTCCTCCTTCTGTAACATAGGCAACCTCATATGGCCCAAGCTAATGCGTCCTGAACTTCCCTGGATGCCACATGAACTAACTG
Organism: Picea mariana; assembly: GCA_032191745.1. NCBI lineage: Eukaryota > Viridiplantae > Streptophyta > Pinopsida > Pinales > Pinaceae > Picea > Picea mariana. Next base: position 31,632 of record JASDQU011401571.1, on the reverse strand, counting down.
TCATATACCAATACCAAATGTTCTTGCTTGAAAGCTTTCTTCTTGATGTGTCTGTCATGGTAGGTCTTTTCTCTTTCTTTTTGAACCTGCTGGTGAAATCCTGCAATAAATCTGTCTTCTTCCAGTTCGACCAACTGCGCAAGCCTCTCTTGCACAACGCCAGTGCCATCCATATCTGTAAAGGCTGCAATTCTTAGACTAGGAACCAAATATTCCATGGGTACAACTGCTTCTAGACCATAGACCAATTTAAAGGGGGCCTGTATGGTCATTTTCTTGCAAGTGGTTCTATAGGCCCATAATACTGCTGGTACTCTCAAATTCTAGTCATCCCTATTCACACTGCATATCTTCGTCAAAACTATCTAAAAGATCTTATTGAATGCTTCAATTGTCCCATTTCCTTGTGGATGATAGGGCGTTCTCTTCTGATGGTGAACTTCAAATTCCTGAGCCAAGGCTTCAATAGTCTTGTTAATAAAATGTGTGCCTCGATCGCTCATAAGGATTTTTGGGCATCCAAACCTGGTTATGATATCATCAAGTATGAAGTGCGTAACTGTAGTTGCACTGCAGTCCTTAACTACTCTTGCTTCTGCCCATCTGGTCAAATACTCTGTTGCAGTGATTATGTATCTAACTCTTGTGCGCTTTCTTGGTGGGTTGATAGGTCCCACGAAGTCAATGGACCATTTCTCAAATTCCTGTAAGGTCAGCTGAGGCGCTAAAGGCATCTCATCTCTTCTGGATGGTTTCCCAACTCTTTGGCATACATCACAGGCCTTATAGTATTCCTTAGCATCTTTGTGTAGAGTAGGCCACCAAAGGCCAGCCCTAAGAATCTTCTGTGCTGTTGCTTTCCCTGCGTAGTATCCTCCTGCGATGCCTTCATGTGCTTTTGCGAGGATCAATGGTCTCTCTGCTTCCATAACACACCTCCTCAATATCTAATCAGGTCCCATCTTGTATAGCTGTCCAACTATAAGTGAAAAATCTGTAGCGTGCACTACCAACTGTTCCTTCTGAATAATTGTATAATCACTAGGTGCCATTCTTGTTGACAGGAACTGCACTATCTCCGCGAAGTGATCATCAACCTTCTTGATGGCCACAAACTGTGCATGTGGAAGTGTATCCTCCAAACTAGTAGGCTCTTCTCCATGTTCCAACATCAACAAGTGGTTAGACCTTTGTTCATTCTTTCTATCTTAACCACGATCTCGAAATCATATTCCTGAAATAGCAGAAGCCATCTGCATATTCTTCCCCCCAACACTGGCTTATTGACTAGGCATTTAAGCGCAAAATGATCAGTGAACATCTTAAAATGTCCTCCCAACAAGTAGTGGTAGAACTTCTGCAACACATACACCATGGCTAATCCTTCTCACTCAGTGGTGGTGTAATTAATCTCAGCTATTGATAGCTTCCTGCTAGCAAAGGCTAACGGGTGGTCAATGTCTCTAGCTCCCGGTTGTGCTAACACTGCTCCTAATGTGATAGAAGATGCATCGACATGCACGTGAAATTCCTTACTCCAATCTGGGAAAACTAGAATGGGCACAGTAACCATTTTCTGTTTCAGTGTGTCGAAGCTCTACTAGCATTCTTCTGTCTAATGAAACTGATCGTCTTTCTTTAAAAGCTTCTCCATGGGTGCTGTGATCTGTGCATAGCCCTTAATGAACTTCCTGTAGTATCCAGTATGTCCCAACACAGTGTGCATTTGTTTGACTAAAGTACGAGGGGGTAGATCGACTATACTGACAATCTTGGATGGATCTACCAGCAATCCCTGCTTACACACAATATGGCCCGCAACACTCCGAAGGGTGAAAACAAGATGGAATTCTTTAGGTTCAAGGCAATCTGACACTGCCTGCATTTATCCAACATTAGTCTTAAACATTCAATATGATTTTGCAAAATGCTGAAAACAGTCCAATCATCAAAATATGCTTCTAGGAATTTATGTAAAAACTTCTTAAATGCTTCGACCACCACCCTGGAAAAGATGGCTGGTGCATTCTTCAATCCAAATGGCATCACTGTATGCTGGTAGGATCCCAATTCTGTTGCAAATGTGGTCTTATGGCGATCTTCCTTGGCAATCCGAATCTGATGGTATCCTGAAAATCCATCTGTAAACGAATATACCTCCTGTCCTCCTACATTGCCTAACACTTCATCAGTGAATGACGTAGGGAATGCATCATGCAAACATGCATCATTCAGCTTCCTAATATCTACATAGATCCCGATTTCTCCTGTCTTCTTATCTTGTACCACCATAGGGCTAATCCACTCTGACTCTTCAACAAGTTCTATGATTCCTGCTTCCAACATTCTGTCAAGCTCAATCTTCACTTTCTCCTTATATTTAGGGTTCAATCTATAGGGTCTCTGTTTGATCGGCCTTGCGTCTGGTTTCAAAGGGATCCTCATCTCTTCGATGGGCCCTTTAATGCCCTTCATATCAGTGAAATTGGTTGGAAAAAGTCCTGATACTCATGTAGTAACTTTGTGATCTTGTCAATGGTGGCAGCATCCCAACAATCTACAACATTTGCAAGTTTTGGTGTCTGTTCTATTCCAATGTTGATTTTTTTTATTTTAATTAACTGTCCAACGAAAGGTAGTTCGACTCCTGGTCCTTCTACATCTCTTTGGCCTTCTGTTTCTACGATGTTCACATTCCTAGGATCATCGTCTTCAACATCATTGATATTGTAACAGCCTTGCAACTTCTGAAGAGGCGCAATCCATTCATCCTCTTCTTGCTCCAAAGGGAGGCTAGGTGCCTCCTCTAAAACCTTTTGTCTTACAACCTGTAATGCTTGATCTACTGTAGGATATTGGCTTTCAAACAAAAATGTATTTACAAAGTTCTGGGTCATACCTTCCCAATCTGCAGTGATGAGACATAGTTCTGCTTGAAGATACCAGTTGATGGGAGTTGTGTCCAGTGTGTTAATGAATTTGTGTACCCACTGTTCTTGAGGAATGCTGCTCTAGGCTTTCTCGCAACTTCTTACATGTTCCTTCAGACAACTTTGACGTGTGTATCTAACTTCGTAACCTTCTACTTGCTCTGAAAATCGCATTGTCATCAAAGTGCGACATTGTACCCAGTCTGTAATATTGTTTTTGTGTCCCCCACCATCTCGCTGGAGTTGATTTCAGGGCCTCATCCATTGCCAACAATCTTTGTTGTGTTGGTACAATTTCTTCAAAGTTCACTAAGAATGCTTCTAAGTGATTTAGACCATCAAAGGTGGGCAAGTTACTTACTGTTGTGCCGATCCAATGAACTTCTCTGGTTAATCTAACACATTTCCTTGTCGATACTTTGTACATTTTGTTCTGCCAGTTCTTTTTGAACTTGCTTGTGAAATCCTACAATAAATCTGTCTTCTTCCAGTTCGACCAACTGCGCAAGCCTCTCTTGCACAATGCCAGTGTCATCCATATCTGTAAAGGCTACAATTCTTAGACTAGGAACCCAATATTCCATGGGTACAACTGCTTCTAGACCATAGACCAATTTAAAGGGGGTCTGTATGGTCATTTTCTTTCAAGTGGTTCTATAGGCCCATAATACTGCTGGTACTCTCAAATCCCAGTAATCCCTATTCACGCTACATATCTTCATCAACACTATCTCCAAGATCTTATTGAATGCTTCAACTGTCCCATTTGCTTGTGGATGATAGGGCATTCTCTTCTGATGGTGAACTTCAAATTCCTGAGTCAAGGCTTCAATAGTCTTGTTAATAAAATGTGTGCCTTGATCGCTCATAAGTATTTTTGGGCATCCAAACCTGGTTATGATATCATCAAATATGAAGTGCACAACTGTAGTTGCACTACAGTCCTTAACTACTCTTGCTTCTGCCCATCTGATCAAATACTCTGTTGCAGTGATTATGTATCTAGCTCCTGTGTGCTTTCTTGGTGGGTTGATAGGTCCCACGAAGTCAATGGACCATTTCTCAAATTCCTGTAAGGTCAGCTGAGGCGCTAAAGGCATCTCATCTCTTCTGGACGGTTTCCCAACTCTTTGGCATACATCACAGGCCTTATAGTATTCCTTAGCATCTTTGTGTAGAGTAGGCCACCAAAGGCGAGCCCTAAGAATCTTCTGCGCTGTTGCTTTCCCTACGCAGTGTCCTCCTGTGATGCCTTCATGTGCTTCTGCAAGGATCAATGGTCTTTCTGCTTCCATAACACACCTCCTCAATATCTCATCAGGTCCCATCTTGTATAGCTATCTAGCTATAAGTGAAAAATCTGCAGCGCGCACTACCAACTGTTTCTTCTGAATAATTGTATAGTCACTAGGTGCCATTCTTGTTGACAGGAAGTGCACTATCTCCGCGAAGTGATCATCAACCTTCCTGATGGCCACAAACTGTGCATCTGGCAGTGTATCCTCCAAACTAGTAGGCTCTTCTCCATGTTCCAACATCAACAAGTGGTCAGGACCTTTGTTCATTCTTTCTGGCTTAACCACGATCTCGAAATCATATTCCTGAAATAGCAGAAGCCATCTGCATATTCTTCCCCCCAACACTGGCTTGTTGACTAGGTATTTAAGCGCAAAACAATCAGTGAACATCTTAAAATGTCCTCCCAACAAGTAGTGGTGGAACTTCTGCAACGCATACACCATGGCTAAT
>JASDQU011401571.1:4194-26916 GCA_032191745.1 Picea mariana | reverse complement strand
CTAAAGCTTGAGGCAAGGCTAAAGGGTTGGGACAAAACGGACTTGGAAATTTGGCAGAGTTTCTTTGCTATGATTTTTCCTCCTTTGAATAGTACCCCTACCCCTCCTTTTATAGGCTGGAAGGAGCTAGGGTTTTAGGTGAACTCTCGGCCATGCATGGCTGGGAGTTCCAGTTAACTGACAAAAATCTCTTCGTCCCGGCGGAAACTTTCCTGATTTTTTGCTTTGTTAGGTAAACACGGGCTGTAGTGGGCCAGCCAGCGTTCAAACGCGTGCTGCAGAAGGCCTGCTAGCGTCCCAACGCGCCCAGTGTTAGGTTAGGGCGCGAGTTACTTGATTGAGGAGGTTTTTGAAGAGTCTGTTCAGCATGGCTTTGGCAAGGAAAGGCAATGAGTAGGCCTGATGCCAGGTAAGCAGGGATAGTGCAATTTAGGGTTATAACAATATACCAATACCAAATATTTTTGCTTGAAAGCTTTCTTCTTGATGTGTCTGTCATGGTAGGCCTTTTCTCTTTCTTTTTGAACCTACTGGTGAAATCCTGCAATAAATCTGTCTTCTTCCAGTTCGACCAACTGCGCAAGCCTCTCTTGCACAACGCCAGTGCCATCCATATCTGTAAAGGCTGCAATTCTTAGACTAGGAACCAAATATTCCATGGGTACAACTGCTTCTAGACCATAGACCAATTTAAAGAGGGTCTGTATGGTCATTTTATTGCAAGTGGTTCTATAGGCCCATAATACTGCTGGTACTCTCAAATTCCAGTCATCCCTATTCACGCTGCATATCTTCGTCAACACTATCTAAAAGATCTTATTGAATGCTTCAACTGTCCCATTTCCTTGTGGATGATAGGGCGTTCTCTTCTGATGGCGAACTTCAAATTCCTGAGCGAAGGCTTCAATAGTCTTGTTAATAAAATGTGTGCCTTTATCACTCATAAGGATTTTTGGGCATCCAAACCTGGTTATGATATCATCAAATATGAAGTGCGCAACTGTAGTTGCACTACAGTCCTTAACTACTCTTGCTTCTGCCCATTTGGTCAAATACTCTGTTGTAGTGATTATGTATCTAGCTCCTGTGCGCTTTCTTGGTGGGTTGATAGGTCCCACGAAGTCAATGAACCATTTCTCAAATTCCTGTAAGGTTAGCTGAGGCGCTAAAGGCATCTCATCTCTTCTGTATGGTTTCCCAACTCTTTGGCATACATCACAGGCCTTATAGTATTCCTTAGCATCTTTGTGTAGAGTAGGCTACCAAAGGCCAGCCCTAAGAATCTTCTGCGCTGTTGCTTTCCCTGCGTAGTATCCTCTTGCGATGCCTTCATGTGATTTTGCGAGGATCAATGGTCTCTCTGCTTCCATAACACACCTCCTCAATATCTCATCAGGTCCCATCTTGTATAGCTGTCCAACTATAAGTGAAAAATCTGCAGCGTGCACTACCAATTGTTTCTTCTGAATAATTGTATAATCACTAGGTGCCATTCTTCTTGACAGGAACTGCACTATCTCTGCGAAGTGATCATTAACCTTCCTGATGGCCACAAAATGTGCATCTGGAAGTGTATCCTCCAAACTAGTAGGCTCTTCTCCATGTTCCAACATCAACAAGTGGTCAGGACCTTTGTTCATTCTTTCTGGCTTAACCACGATCTCGAAATCATATTCTTGAAATACCAGAAGCCATTTGCATATTCTTCCCCCCAACACTGGCTTATTGACTAGGTATTTAAGCGCAAAATGATCAGTGAACATCTTAAAATGTCCTCCCAACAAGTAGTGGCAGAACTTCTGCAACGCATACACCATGGCTAATCCTTCTCACTCAGTGGTGGTGTAATTAATCTCAGCTATTGATAGCTTCCTGCTAGCAAAGGCTAACGGGTGGTCAATGTCTCTAGCTCCCGGTTGTGCTAACACTGCTCCTAATGTGATAGAATATGAATCAACATGCACGTGAAATTCCCTACTCCAATCTGGGAAAACCAGAATGGGCATAGTAACCATTTTCTGTTTCAGTGTGTTGAAGCTCTACTAGCATTCTTCTGTCCAATGAAACTGAGCGTCTCTCTTTAAAAGCTTCTCCATGGGTGCTGTGATCTGTGCATAGCCCTTAATGAACTTCCTGTAGCATCCAGTATGTCCCAACACAGTGTGCATTTGTTTGACTAAAGTACGAGGGGGTAGATCGACTATAATGACAATCTTGGATGGATCTACCAGCAATCCCTGCTTAAACACAATATGGCCCAACAACACTCCAAAGGGTCAAAAGAAAATGGACTTCTTTAGGTTCAAGGAAATCTGACACTGCCTGCACTTATCCAACATTAGTCTTAAACATTCAATATGATTTTGCAAAATGCTGAAAACAATCCAATCATCAAAATATGCTTCCAGGAATTTATGTAAAAACTTTTTAAATGCTTCGACCACCACCCTGGAAAAGATGGCTGGTGCATTCTTCAATCCAAATGGCATCATTGTATGCTGGTAGGATCCCAATTCTGTTGCAAATGTGGTCTTATGGCTATCTTCCTTGGCAATCCGAATCTGATGGTATCCTGAAAATCCATCTGTAAACGAATATACCTCCTGTCCTCCTACATTGTCTAACACTTCATCAGTGAATGACGTAGGGAATGGGTCATGCAAACATGCATCATTCAGCTTCCTAAGATCTACATAGATCCTGATTTCTCCTTTCTTCTTATCTTGTACCACCATAGGGCTAATCCACTCTGACTCTTCAACAAGTTCTATGATTCCTGCTTCCAACTTTCTGTCAAGCTCAATCTTCACTTTCTCCTTATATTTAGGGTTCAATCTATAGGGTCTCTGTTTGATCGGCCTTGCGTCTAGTTTCAAAGGGATCCTCATCTCTCCGATGGACCCTTTAATGCCCTTCATATCAGTGAACTTGGTTGGAAACAAGTCCTAATACTCATGTAGTAACTTTGTGATCTTGTCAATGGTGGCAACATCCCAATAATCTACAACATTTGCAAGTTTTGGTGTCTGTTCTGTTCCAATGTTGATTTTTTTGATTTTAATTGGCTGTCCAACAAAAGGTAGTTTGACTCCTGGTCCTTCTACATCTCTTTGGCCTTCTGTTTCTATGATGTTCACAATCCTAGGATCATCGTCTTCAACATCATTGATATTGTAACAACCTTGCAACTTATGAAGAGGCACAATCCATTCATCCTCTTCTTGCTTCAAAGGGAGGCTAGGTGCCTCCTCTAAAACTTTCTGTCTTACAACCTGTAATGCTTGATCTACTGTAGGATATTGGCTTTCAAACAAAAATGTATTTACAAAGTTCTGGGTCATACCTTCCCAATCTGCAGTGATGAGACATAGTTTTGCTAGAAGATACCAGTTGATGGGAGTTGTGTCCAGTGTGTTAATGAATTTGTGTACCCACTGTTCTTGAGGAATGCTGCTCCAGGCTTCCTCGCAACTTCTTACATGTTCCTTCGGACAACTTTGACATGCGTACCTAACTTCACAACCTTCTACTTGCTCTGAAAATCGCATTGTCATCAAAGTGCGACATTGTACCCAGTCTGTAATATTGTTTTTGTGTCCCCCACCATCTCGCTGGAGTTGATTTCAGGGCCTCATCCATTGCCAACAATCTTTGTTGTGTTGGTACAATTTCGTCAAAGTTCACTAAGAATGCTTCTAAGTGATTTAGACCATCAAAGGTGGGCAAGTTACTTATTGTTGTGCTGATCCAATGAACTTCTCTGGTTAATCGAACACATTTCCTTGTCAATACTTCGTACATTTTGTTCTGCTAGTTCTTTTTGAACTTGCTTGTGAAATCCTGCAATAAATCTGTCTTCTTCCAGTTCGACCAACTGCGCAAGCCTCTCTTGCACAATGCCAGTGTCATCCATATCTGTAAAGGCTGCAATTCTTAGACTAGGAACCCAATATTCCATGGGTACAACTGCTTCTAGACCATAGACCAATTTAAAGGGGGTTTGTATGGTCATTTTCTTGCAAGTGGTTCTATAGGCCCATAATACTGCTGGTACTCTCAAATCCCAGTAATTCCTATTCACGCTGCATATCTTCATCAACACTATCTCCAAGATCTTATTGAATTCTTCAACTGTCCCATTTGCTTGTGGATGATAGGGCATTCTCTTCTGATGGTGAACTTCAAATTCCTGAGTCAAGGCTTCAATAGTCTTGTTAATAAAATGTGTGCCTTGATCGCTCATAAGGATTTTTGGGCATCAAAACCTGGTTATGATATCATCAAATATGAAGTGCACAACTGTAGTTGCACTACAGTCCTTAACTACTCTTGCTTTTGCCCATCTGATCAAATACTCTGTTGCAGTGATTATGTATCTAGCTCCTGTGTGCTTTCTTGGTGGGTTGATAGGTCCCACGAAGTCAATGGACCATTTCTCAAATTCCTGTAAGGTCAGCTGAGGTGATAAAGGCATCTCATCTCTTCTAGACAATTTCCCAACTCTTTGGCATACATCATAGGTCTTATAGTATTCCTTAGCATCTTTGTGTAAAGTAGGCCACGAAAGGCGAGCCCTAAGAATCTTCTGCGCTGTTTCTTTCCCTGCGTAGTGTCCTCTTGTGATGCCTTCATGTGCTTCTGCAAGGATCAATGGTCTTTCTGCTTCCATAACACACCTCCTCAATATCTCATCAGGTCCCATCTTGTATAGCTGTCCAACTATAAGTGAAAAATCTGCAGCGCACACTACCAACTGTTTCTTCTGAATAATTGTATAGTCACTAGGTGCCATTCTTGTTGACAGGAACTGCACTATCTCCGCAAAGTGATCATCAACCTTCCTGATGGCCACAAACTGTGCATCTGGCAGTGTATCCTCCAAACTAGTAGGCTCTTCTCCATGTTCCAACATCAACAAGTGGTCAGGACCTTTGTTCATTCTTTCTGGCTTAACCACGATCTCGAAATCATATTCCTGAAATAGTAGAAGCCATCTGCATATTCTTCCCCCCAACACTGGCTTGTTGACTAGGTATTTAAGCGTAAAACTATCACTGAACATCTTAAAATGTCCTCCCAACAAGTAGTGGTGGAACTTCTGCAATGCATACACCATGGCTAATCCTTCTCACTCAGTGGTGGTGTAATTAATCTCAACTATTGATAGCTTCCTACTAGCAAAGGCTAATAGGTGGTCAATGTCTCTAGCTCCCGGTTGTGCTAACACTGCTCCTAATGTGATAGAAGATGCATCGACATGCACGTGAAATTCCTTACTCCAATCTGGGAAAACCAGAATGGGCACAGTAACCATTTTCTGTTTCAGTGTGTCGAAGCTCTACAATCATTCTTCTGTCCAATGAAACTGACCGTCTTTCTTTAAAATATTCTCCATGGGTGCTGTGATCTGTGCATAGCCCTTAATGAACTTCCTGTAGTATCCAGTATGTCCTAGCGCAGTGCGCAGTTGTTTGACTAAAGTACGAGGGGGTAGATCGACGATAATGATAATCTTGGATGGATCTACCAACAATCCCTGCTTACACACAATATGGCCCAACAACACTCCGAATTGTGAAAAGAAGATGGACATCTTTAGGTTCAAGGCAATCTGACACTGCCTGCACTTATCCAACATTAGTCTTAAACATTCAATATGATTTTGCAAAATGCTGAAAATAGTCCAATCATCAAAATATGCTTCCAGGAATTTATGTAAAAACTTCTTAAACGCTTCGACCACCACCCTGGAAAAGATGGCTGGTGCATTCTTGAATCCAAATGACATCACTGTATGTTGGTAGGATCTCCATTCTGTTGCAAATGTGGTCTTATGGCGATCTTCCTTGGAAATCCGAATCTGATGGTATCTTGAAAATCCACCTGTAAAGGAATATACCTCCTGTCCTCCTACACTGTCTAACACTTCATTAGTGAATGACGTAGGGAATGGGTCATGCAAACAGGCATCATTCAACTTCCTAAGATCTACATAGATCCTGAATTCTCCTATCTTCTTATCTTGTACCACCATAGGGCTAATCCACTCTGACTCTTCAACAGGTTCTATGATTCCTGCTTCCAACATTCTGTCAAGCTCAATCTTCACTTTCTCCTTATATTTAGGGTTCAATCTATAGGGTCTCTGTTTGATCGGCCTTGCATTTGGTTTCAAAGGGATCCTCATCTCTCCCATGGGCCCTTTAATGCCCTTCATGGATGATTTTAGGGGCTAAATTTCGCTCATGGGCTAATTTTCCATGGTTTTTCCAAAAACAAGATTCACTATTTTAAAAATGATTCGCCCAAATTCTATAGGATAAAATTATTTTACCTTAAAAATCGCCAAAATTTTATAAAAACTATATAAAATCCTTATAAATTTGAATATTTTTACAAAAATATCGCCAAACATTTATAGTTGGCATATGAAGGATAAGTAAGATTCGCCAATGTTTCTACATTTAAAAATAAATTTCCATCCTTAAAATCATCCCTGATGCCCTTCATATCAGTGAACTTGGTTGGAAACAAGTCATGATACTAATGTAGTAACTTTGTGATCTTGTCAATGGTGGCAGCATCCAAATAATCTCCAACATTTTCAAGTTTTGGTGCCTGTTCTGTTCCAATGTTGATTTTTTTGATTTTAATTGGCTATCCAACGAAAGGTAGTTCGACTCCTGGTCCTTCTACATCTCTTTGGCCTTCTGTTTCTGTGATGTTCACATTCCTAGGATCATCGTCTTCAGTAGCATTGATATTGTAACAACCTTGCAACTTCTGAAGAGGCGCAGTCCATTCATCCTCTTCTTGCTCCAAAGGGAGGCTAGGTGCCTCCTCTAACACTTTCTGTCTTACAACCTGTAATGTTTGATCTATTGTAGGATATTGGCTTTCAAACAAAAAGGTATTTACAAAGTTCTGGGTCATACCTTCCGAATCTGCAGTGATGAGACACAGTTCTGCTTGAAGATACCAATTGATGGGAGTTGTGTCCAATGTGTTAATGAATTTGTGTATCCACTGTTCTTGAGGAATGCTGCTCCAGGCTTCCTCGCAACTTCTTACATGTTCCTTCGAACAACTTTGATGTGTGTACCTAACTTCACAACCTTCTACTTGGTCTTAAAATCGCGTTGTCATCAAAGTGTGACATTGTACCCAGTCTGTAATATTGTTTTTATGTGTCCCCCACCATCTCGCTGGAGTTGATTTCAGGGCCTCATCCATTGCCAACAATCTTTATTGTGTTGGTACAATTTCTTCAAAGTTCACTAAGAATGCTTCTAAGTGATTTAGACCATCAAAGGTGGGAAAGTTACTTACTGTTGTGCTGATCCAACGAACTTCTCCTGTTAATCTAACACATTTCCTTGTAGATACTTCGTACATTTTGTACTGCCAGTTCTTTTTGAACCTGCTGGTGAAATCCTGCAATAAATATGTCTTCTTCCAGTTCGACCAACTGTGCAAGCCTCTCTTGCACAATGGCAGTGTCATCCATATCTGTAAAGGTTGCAATTCTTAGACTAGGAACCAAATATTCCATAGGTACAACTGCTTCTAGACCATAGACCAATTTAAAGGGGGTCTATATGGTCATTTTCTCGCAAGTGGTTCTATAGGCCCATAATACTGTTGGTACTCTCAAATCCTAGTCATCCCTATTCACGCTGCATATCTTCATCAACACTATCTCCAAGATCTTATTGAATGCTTCAACTTTCCCATTTGCTTGTGGATGATAGGGCGTTCTCTTCTGATGGAGAACTTCAAATTCCTGAGTCAAGGCTTCAATAGTCTTGTTAATAAAATGTGTGCCTTGATTGTTCATAAGGATTTTTGGGCATCCAAACCTAGTTATGATATCATCAAATATGAAGTGCACAACTGTAGTTTCACTACAGTCCTTAACTACTCTTGATTTTTCCCATCTGGTCAAATACTCTGTTGCAGTGATTATGTATCTAGCTCCTGTGCGCTTTCTTGGTGGGTTGATAGGTGCCACGAAGTCCATGGACCATTTCTCAAATTCCTGTAAGGTTAGCTGAGGCGCTAAAGGAATCTCATCTCTTCTGGACGGTTTTCCAACTCTTTGGCATACATCACAAGCCTTATAGTATTCCTTAGCATCTTTGTGTAGAGTAGGCCACCAAAGGCCAGCCCTAAGAATCTTCTGCGCTGTTGCTTTCCATGCGTAGTGTCGTCCTGCGATGCCTTCATGTGCTTCTGCGAGGATTAATGGTCTCTCTGCTTTCATAACACACCTCCTCAATATCACATCAGGTCCCATCTTGTATAGCTGTCCAACTATAAGTGAAAAATCTGCAGCGTGCACTACCAACTGTTTCCTCTGAATAATTATATAGTCACTAGGTGCCATTCTTGTTGACATGAACTACATTATCTCCGTGAAGTGATCATCAACCTTCCTGATGGCCACAAACTGTGCATCTGGCAGTGTATCCTCCAAACTAGTAGGCTCTTCTCCATGTTCCAACATCAACAAGTGGTCAGGACCTTTGTTCATTCTGGCTTAACCACGATCTCAAAATCATATTCCTGAAATAGTAGAAGCCATCTGCATATTCTTCCCCCCAACACTGGCTTGTTGACTAGGTATTTAAGCGCAAAATGATCAGTGAACATCTTAGAATGTCCTCCCAACAAGTAGTGGCGGAACTTCTGCAACGCATACACCATGGCTAATCCTTCTCACTCAGTGGTGGTGTAATTAATCTCAGCTGTTGATAGTTTCCTGCTAGCAAAGGCTAATGGGTGGTCAATGTCTCTAGCTCCCGGTTGTGCTAACACTGCTCCTAATGTGATAGAAGATGCATCGACATGCATGTGAAATTCCTTACTCCAATCTGGGAAAACCAGAATGGGCACAGTAACCATTTTTTGTTTCAGTGTGTCGAAGCTCTACTAGCATTCTTCTGTCCAATGAAACTGACCGTCTTTCTTTAAAAGCTTCTCCATGGGTGCTGTGATTTGTGCATAGCCCTTAATGAACTTCCTATAGTATCCAATATGTCCCAGCGCAATGCACAGTTGTTTGACTAAAGTACGATGGGGTAGATCGACTATAATGACAATCTTGGATGGATCTACCAGCAATCCTTGCTTACACACAATATGGCCCAGCAACACTCCGAAGGGTGAAAAGAAGATCGACTCCTTTAGGTTCAATGAAATCTGACACTGCCTGCACTTATCCAACATTAGTCTTAAACATTCAATATGATTTTGCAAAATGCTGAAAACAGTCCAATCATCAAAATATGCTTCCAGGAATTTATGTAAAAACTTCTTAAATGCTTCGACCACCACCCTGGAAAAGATGGCTAGTGCATTCTTCAATCCAAATGGCATCACTGTATGCTGGTAGGATCCCCATTCTATTGCAAATGTGGTCTTATGGCGATCTTCCTTGGCAATCCGAATATGATGGTATCTTGAAAATCCACCTGTAAAGGAATATACCTCTTGTCCTCCTACATTGTCTAACACTTCATCAGTGAATGACGTAGGGAATGGGTCATGCAAATAGGCATCATTCAGCTTCCTAAGATCTACATAGATCCTTATTTCTCCTGTCTTCTTATCTTGTACCACCATAGGGCTAATCCACTCTGACTCTTCAACAGTTTCTATGATTCCTGCTTCCAACATTCTGTCAAGCTCAATCTTCATTTTCTCCTTATATTTAGGGTTCAATCTATAGGGTCTCTGTTTGATCGGCCTTGTGTCTGGTTTCAAAGGGATCCTCATCTCTCCCATGGGCCCTTTAATGCCCTTCATATCAATGAACTTGGTTGGAAACAAGTCTTGATACTCATGTAGTAACTTTGTGATCTTGTCAATGGTGGAAACATCCCAATAATCTCCAACATTTGCATGTTTTGGTGTCTGTTCTGTTCCAATGTTGATTTTTTTGATTTTAATTGGCTGTCCAACGAAAGGTAGTTTGACCCCTAGTCCTTCTACATCTCTTTGGCCTTCTGTTTCTATGATGTTCACATTCCTAGGATCATCTTCTTCACCAACATTGATATTGTAATAGCCTTACAGCCTCTGAAGAGGCGCAGTCCATTCATCCTCTTCTTGCTCCAAAGGGAGGCTAGGTGCCTCCTCTAATGCTTTCTGTCTTACAGTCTGTAATGCTTGTTCTGCTGTAGGATATTGGCTTTCAAACAAAAATGTATTTACAAAGTTCTGGGTCATACCTTCCCAATCTGCAGTGATGAGACATAGTTTTGCTTGAAGATACCAGTTGATGGGAGTTGTGTCTAGTGTGTTAATGAATTTGTGTACCCACTGTTCTTGAGGAATGCTGCTCCAGGATTCCTCGCAACTACGCACATGGTCCTTCGGACAACTTTGACATGTGTACCTAACTTCGCAGCCTTCTACTTGCTCTGAAAATCGCGTTGTCATCAAAGTGTGACATTGTACCCAGTCTGTAATATTGTTTTTGTGTGTCCCCCACCATCTCGTTGGAGTTGATTTCAGGGCCTCATCCATTGCCAACAATCTTTGTTGTGTTGGTACAATTTATTCAAAGTTCACTAAGAATGCTTCTAAGTGATTTAGACCATCAAAGGTGGGCAAGTTTCTTGCTATTGTGCCGATCCAACGAACTTCTCTGGTTAATCTAACACATTTCCTTGTAGATACTTCGTACATTTTGTTCTGCCAGTTCTTTTTGAACCTGCTAGTGAAATCCTGCAATAAATCTGTCTTCTTCCAGTTCGACCAAATGCGCAAGCCTCTCTTGCACAATGCCAGTGTCATCCATATCTGTAAAGGCTACAATTCTTAGACTAGGAACCAAATATTCCATGGGTACAACTGCTTCTAGACCATAGACCAATTTAAATGGGGTCTGTATGGTCATTTTCTTGCAAGTGGTTCTATAGGCCCATAATACTGCTGGTACTCTCAAATCCCAGTCATCCCTATTCACGCTGCATATCTTCGTCAACACTATCTCCAAGATCTTATTGAATGCTTCAACTGTCCCATTTGCTTGTGGATGATAGGGCATTCTCTTCTGATGGTGAACTTCAAATTCCCGAGTCAAGGCTTCAATAGTCTTGTTAATAAAATGTGTGCCTTGATCGCTCATAAGGATTTTTGGGCATCAAAACCTGGTTATGATATCATCAAATATGAAGTGCACAACTGTAGTTGCACTACAATCCTTAACTACTCTTGCTTCTGCCCATCTGGTCAAATACTCTGTTGCAATGATTATGTATCTAGCTCCTGTGCGCTTTCTTGGTGGGTTGATAGGTCCCACAAAGTCAATGGACCATTTCTCAAATTCTTGTAAGTTCATTTGAGGCGCTAAAGGCATCTCATATCTTCTGGACGGTTTCCCAACTCTTTGGCATACATCATAGGCCTTATAGTATTCCTTAGCATATTTGTGTAGAGTAGGCCACCAAAGGCGAGCCCTAAGAATCTTCTGCGCTGTTGCTTTCCCTGCGTAGTGTCCTCCTGCGATGACTTCATGTGCTTCTGCGAGGATCAATGGTCTCTCTACTTCCATAACACACCTCCTCAATATCTCATCAGGTCCCATCTTGTATAGTTGTCCAGCTATAAGTGAAAAATCTGCAGCGCGCACTACCAACTGTTTCTTTTGAATAATTGTATAGTCACTAGGTGCCATTCTTGTTGACAGGAACTGTACTATCTCCGCGAAGTGATCATTAACTTTCTTGATGGCCAGAAACTATGCATCTGGCAGTGTATCCTCCAAACTAGTAGGCTCTTCTCCATGTTCCAACATCAACAAGTGGTCAGGACCTTTGTTCATTCTTTCTGGCTTAACCACGATCTTGAAATCATATTCCTTAAATAGCATAAGCCATCTACATATTCTCCCCCCCAACACTGGCTTGTTGACTAGGTATTTAAGCACAAAATGATCAGTGAACATCTTAAAATGTCCTCCCAACAAGTAGTGGCGGAACTTCTGCAACGCATACACCATGGCTAATCCTTCTCACTCAGTGGTGGTGTAATTAATCTCAGCTGTTGATAGCTTCCTGCTAGCAAAGGCTAACGGGTGGTCAATGTCTCTGGCTCCCAGTTGTGCTAACACTGCTCCTAATGTGATAGAAGATGCATTGACATGCATGTGAAATTCTTTACTCCAATTTGGGAAAACCAGAATGGGCACAGTAACCATTTTCTGTTTCAGTGTGTCGAAGCTCTACTAGCATTCTTTTGTCCAATGAAACTGACCGTCTTTATTTAAAAGCTTCTCCATGGGTGCTGTGATCTGTGCATAGCGCTTAATGAACTTCCTATAGTATCCAGTATGTCCCAGCGTAGTGCGCAGTTATTTGACTAAAGTACGAGGGGGTAGATCGACTATAATGACAATCTTGGATGGATCTACCAGCAATCCTTGCTTACACACAATATGGCCCAGCAACACTCCGAAGGGTGAAAAGAAGATGGACTTCTTTAGGTTCAAGGCAATCTGACACTGCCTGCACTTATCCAACATTAGTCTTAAACATTCAATATGATTTTGGAAAATGCTTAAAACAGTCCAATCATCAAAATATGCTTCCATGAATTTATGTAAAAACTTCTTAAATGATTCGACCACCACCCTGGAAAAGATGGCTTGTGCATTCTTCAATCCAAATGGCATCACTGTATGCTGGTAGGATCCCCATTTTGTTGCAAATGTGGTCTTATGGCGATCTTCCTTGGCAATCCAAATCTGATGGTATCCTGAAAATCCATCTGTAAACGAATATACCTCATGTCCTCCGACATTGTCTAACACTTCATCAGTGAATGACGTAGGGAATGGGTCATGCAAACATGCATCATTCAGCTTCCTAAGATCTACATAGATCCTGATTTCTCCTGTCTTCTTATCTTGTACCACCATAGGGCTAATCCACTCTGACTCTTCAATAGGTTCTATGATTCCTGCTTCCAACATTTTGTCAAGCTCAATCTTCACTTTCTCCTTATATTTAGTGTTCAATCTATAGGGTCTCTATTTGATCAGCCTTTCATCTGGTTTCAAAGGGATCCTCATCTCTCCCATGGGCCCTTTAATGCCCTTCATATCAGTGAAATTGGTTGGAAACAAGTCCTGATACTCATGTAGTAACTTTGTGATCTTGTCAATGGTGGAAGCATCCCAATAATCTCCAATATTTGCATGTTTTGGTGTCTGTTCTGTTCCAATGTTGATTTTTTTGATTTTAATTGTCTGTCCAACGAAAGGTAGTTCGACTCCTAGTCCTTCTACATCTCTTTGGCCTTTTGTTTCTGTGATGTTCACATTCCTAGGATCATCGTCTTCAACAACATTGATATTGTAACAGCCTTGCAACTTCTGAAGAGGCGCAGTCCATTCATTCTCTTCTTGCTCCAAAGGGAGGCTAGGTGCCTCCTCTAACACTTTCTGTCTTAAAACCTGTAATGCTTGATCTACTATAGGATATTGGCTTTCAAACAAAAAGGTATTTACAAAGTTTTGGGTCATACCTTCCCAATCTGCAGTGATGAGATGCAGTTTTTCTTGAAGATACCAGTTGTTGGGAGTTGTGTCCAGTGTGTTAATGAATTTGTGTACCCACTGTTCTTGAGAAATGATGCTCCAGGCTTCCTCGCAACTTTGCACATGGTTCTTCTGACAACTTTGACGTGTGTACCTAACTTCGCAGCCTTCTACTTGCTCTGAAAATCGCGTTGTCATCAAAGTGCGACATTGTACCCAGTTTGTAATATTGTTTTTGTGTGTCCCCCACCATCTCGCTGGAGTTGATTTCAGGGCCTCATCCATTGCCAACAATCTTTGTTGTGTTGGTACAATTTCTTCAAAGTTCACTAAGAATGCTTCTAAGTGATTTAGACCATCAAAGGTGGGCAAGTTACTTATTGTTGTGCCGATCCAACGAACTTCTCTCATTAATCTAACACATTTCCTTGTAGATACTTCATACATTTTGTTCTGCCAGTTCTCCAGTGCTTCTTCTGAATCTGATGAGCATGCGATGTCACTTCGACATCTCAAATTCCCATCTACTGTAGGATTAATGTTGTCCTGTTGTCTGGCTGTTAATCTGTATATGTTTTCTAGTTCATATGCGTAGTCTTCTTCTCTGATGGGTTTTGTGTATCTCTGAACTTCATCGGGATCCAAAGGTGCAATGAACCTAATACCATCTCCTTCAAACGTCATTCTTCTTTTCTTTAAATCAACCACAATGGAATTATTGAAAGCCCAATCAATTCCTAACAGCGCAAGGTAAGGACAACTATCATCAACTATCTCATTCACCTCGAAGTCTGCAAATGTCCTTACTCCATCGATGTCCACAGGGACACGCTCTAGTCTTCAAAAGGGGCTTACAACTTGCTGATTAGCCATCCTAAGCCTGATAGGGGAATAGATGAACTTAGGTTTTCCCATCAGTGCCCAGGTCTGCTTCGTCATGACATTGACCTTCGACCCTAAGTCGAGGACCACATAGTCTATATTGTACTCTCCAATCTGAGCATTAAGGTGTAGTTCTTTATTTGTCCTTCTCTTCTTTGATAGTTGATGTACTGCTTTCTTCAGCAAAGGATCTACTCTTCCTATCTCATATTGTCTGACCAAATTTTGTAGTTCTTGTATGGATTTTTCATCTTTAATCAACTCAATAAATGTATACAAGAAACTGACAAGTTTACTCACCTCTTTTCCATCTCCGGGCAAAGAAGACTGATCAAATGCCAGAGGCATTCCAAATTCTCTTACTTCTGGTCAAACCTTTGATGAAGAAGCTTGATCTCTTCGGAATTCCTTTCTTGCTTCCTCAATTATCTGCTTCTCTTTGCTTGGATCAAACTCTTATATCTTCTCTGCAACTTTCTTGAATCCTGATTCTTCTGTAGTCTTTCCTTGGATCACTCTGTATTCTCCTATAACAACGCCTCCTCTAGTGATAACAATGACTCTGGGATATGCTCCACGAGGTTTTTCTTTGATTAGTTGTATTTGCTGGTTTCCTCCTCATTTCTCCTGAAGCTTAGCTAGAAATGCTGGACATTCCTCGATAACATGCTCGAATGAGTTGCAATAGTTTCAAGTGGTACAAGGGTTCTGAAAGTCCCTTGCTAAGTGTCCTGGCTGTGTGCAGTTATAACATATGATCTGTCCTTGACCTCTACCCATACCTCCTCCTCTTCCTTTTCCTCGGAATCCACCACGAGGGTTGAAGTTTCCTCTCCCAGGGGAATTATACTGCACAGTTATTCCTTCTTGCTGTCCTTCGCCTTGAATTTTGTATATATCCCTCGACCTTTCATGCATGAGATCGTAAGCCCTACAATCCCTGTCATCATGTCCTACCTACTTATAAAACGTGCAATACAATTTTTTGTGTGTATGGACATATTTTTGTAGATAGTAACATTCACCAGGGTGGTGTCGATTTCTACATACCTCGCACCAGGGTAGGGTAACTTGCTTCAAAGGGCTTGGAGCTATAGAGGCCAAGTATTCATGAAATAGGGGACAATGCTCCTTGTCATGGCCTTCTGATTTTCATCTGATACACCAGATGTCTTCTCTTTTATCTTTTTCCTTGTCTTTCTTCATATCTTTGACCTGTAGTGATAAGCTAGTTAGCTGATTCAAGATTTGACTCATACCTGAGCTGGATTCTCCCATCGGGGCTGATTCTAATTTCATGGTGATCTCCAGTGCCTCAGCCTGCAAAGTAATATTTTGTTGCATCAGAGGAACTCTTATGTGTGGCAAGAGGGCATCAATGAACCATTCCTTGTTCTGCTCATCTGGGATCTGAAAACTCAAATGGCCTCTCAAGGTCTTAAATATCTGATCAAACTCCCACACAGGTTCAACTGTTCTCTTCTTGATTTCTTTTAGTTTTGTAATGCACTGCGATTCTGACTTCGGTTTCTTGAATTCGACAATTAGCGCAGTCTTAATGGAATTCAACGGTTTAGGTGTAGCTCCTTGGACGAATTTCATGTGCCATCTCAGTGCGCGATCTCTTAGGGTAGTGCTGAACTGAGCTCATTTGACAGCTTCGCCGGTGATATTCTTAATACTCCACACAGCTTCACATAGAAATCAGTGTTGATCAGGATCTTCAGATCCATCTCCTCTAAAGGTGGGTAACCTCATCTCATCTTCCATAGATCTTCCTAGGTTTCCTGACTGAGTATGTGGTGGAATGCTAGTGACAGTGCTCTGAGCGTTCTGATGATTTAAGTTACTCTGGTTACTTAATGCTACTGAAGCAACATGAGGAATAATAGTACTTACTTCAACAGTCGATGCAATTCTTGAAGTTTCTGGCTCTTCTCGGCGAGGTTCCTCTATCCTAGCAGATTCTGAATGCTCTTCATTTGTCAGATCTTCCTCTTCTCCACTGTAGAACCCTTCGTCTCCATAGTTCTGCTTAAATAGGTTCGCCAGATGAAATTCTCTGAACACTCTCCCACTTCGTGTATGTCCATCCTCTGTGTCACTGTTGCTATCTAAATTTTTGAACATTAGCTCTTTTGATCTGACTAATTACTGTATCTGCAAGAAGTTCTTCTCATGCAATAACATCTTGATCTTCAACTTCAGAAAATGTAAAAATTTTCCTCTAGGTCACTTAAATAAATATCTCTCTGCTTGGCTATACAATTGCACTCTGTCAACAACAAACTCAATGATATACCCTCCGATGGTACTATCAAACCCGTGATCTAGTGCTCTTGACACGATGTTGTCAACTCTCTTGACCTTCTTGATCATCATCGACAACTAAACCACAGGTGGTCTGAGTCTGACTTCGAACTGGGTATCTACTAACCTAGCTAGCCACTCATATAGCTCCCGATGGATTCCTCCAAAGAAAATATCGTGTATATCAGTAAAAATATATCTTCCCAACTAATCCTCTGTACCAAGACTGGGGTTCTTGTTCTGGGCTTCAACGAAGTCCTTTTCTTGATCTTCTATCCACTTCTGAATCTCTGTCTTTGATGGAAACCACCTTGACATTCCCTCAAGAAGATTCATGTCCCGACAACGGAACCATTTGTTGGCACAGGGGCAGACCCAGGGTTCAGCTCTAACAACACACCAACAAGCCCTAACTATTGGCCCTTTCAGCAACACCTGCGAAGCAGATGCAGTCTCACCCGAATTAGCTATAGGGGGTTGTGGGACATAGGTGTCTACAACCAGAGGAAATGCATAGTGGATTCACAGTAACAACACATAGTCACCTAGTTATTATTTATCTTCCTTAAACCTACTGCGCAAGTTATATTTCAGATCTACCACAATATCACAATAGCAAAATATCAAATGACAGAGAACAAAACATCAATCACACATAGCACAAGATATACGTGGTTCACCCTCTCCCTAGGGCTATGTCCACATAACTGTGCTTTATGATATATTAAGATGGAAGCATATATTTCTTATTTGTGCTCTTAGCTAGCATATCTTCTCTTCTTCTCTCTCTCTTTCTCTCCCCTCCTTGCGCACCCAGCTGCAGGGTTGATCTTCACACCCAGCTGAAGATCTTACAATACAGACTACTCTCACAATACAATAGTTCTCTCTCAATAAAAATCTCTTCTCATTGCATAATCTCTTCTATCTCTCTTACTCTAGCCCGTCCCAGGTCCTCTTGACCTTTATTTATACATTACAATAGATCACCGACAACCTTAGGTCGAAACCTAGGTGTCCACAACCCTAAATGCTAAATCCCTAGGTCAACTTGACCCGCATTTTCAGAGCTTCACCAACCTATCTTTCCTTCCTTCACACGTGGTGCTCCAAAGAATCTGTTGACATCTTCTTTCTCTTGCTAAGTTGTCCACGATCCCTCTTCCTTTATGATCTTTCATCCTCGATCTCCTAGTCCAACGACTTGCTTTCTCTTACTTCGCTTCATATTTTCTGCTCTTTTGCTCACCTCGACCCAGTATCAGTCATTGTGTCTTCCGCACAGTTCGTGTTTTTCCTTTTCTCCCATAATATTCGCTTGCTTCCATAACCAAGGGCCAATAGAGAACCACAATAAAACTTGTGTTCTGTGTGATATTTATTGAATGCTTACTTTCTGTTAATGGTTAGCTTATGAATAAATGATTAACTAGATATATTGGTATGCATACATGAGGCTAAAGATGAATGAATCCTAGAAATACTGATATATTTAACAAGGATAATGCATTAATAAAGATAGAATACACTTCCAGATCCCCACTCAATCCTAGACTACAAACACATGAGTATTGTAGTCACCCATAAATCTATCTTGGGTGAGACTGCGCGGTGCACTCTGTGCGCAACATTTCCTTATGGTTTACCAAGAGGGCCGATAGGTTTAGAGGGTTTTTTTGGAAACCTGTTTAGATCCGAGCCTGGTTCATCCCAAGAACTAAAAGATATAACCAACAAATGGTTCAATTGCTAGCTGGAATTGCATAGGATTGAGTAGATGGGATCTGTGGAAGAAATGCACGAAGAATGAGGGTATAGAAGGGAATGTTTAGGCCATGGAATCCAACAAAGGCGGAGATTGAAAGATGTTTGAAAGAAAAGGAACTTGAGTTTGCACAGAAGGATAACATAAACCCTAAGTTAACACCACGCAAATATCTCGACAAATATGTCTTTAGTGACTTGCATGAGGTATTTTTCTATGATTTCCTACATTTGTTGCAGGAGTGGTTATTGAGGTTAAAAGACAACCACCCTACAAATTAAATCAAATAGCTGGAGTTGAATCCCGTGGAAATCACGCAATTACAACAAGTTAATAACAAATTTATGTGCGCAGTAGATTTCTGGTTAGACAATATTGTAGCAGGATTTATCACCGAATTTGCAGTAGATACCGCAAAGTCCTACACCGCAACAGAGAAGGATTTTCTAAAAGGACCCAGAGGTCGGTACATCAAATCACTGTATACTTCAATCAAGATTTTATTGTGTGACAATGGTGTGATTACCATGGAATCATACAACTAGAATTCCCTACGTGCATGGGGGAAGGGGGAAAGCACTGACATGAGGTGGAGAAATGGAGGAGGATATGGATAAGAGAAAGAAGAAGGAGGCCATGGACCCAATCATGATGGAAGAATACCAGATAAAGCAGTTAATGGCAGAAGCTGGAAAGATGCACAGTGGAGCACCCTACCAATATAAGATGAATAGCAAGAAGAGATCCATAATCGATAGAGAGGACTTGGAAAACGAGGAAGATGAGGTAGAGGATCTCCGGGCTATGGATACTATTGAGGAAATACTGCACAAAACATATGAAAGGAAAACATGAGGTCCAAGGGCAGGGACAAAAGGTAGAACTCTAATTTAGATCATCGTCAGTGTGGAACCTATAACCCCATGTGCGACTAGTACACCAAAAAGAACACCAACGTTTAGACAACTGAATTTTAGTGGAAGAAGAACAACATGACAAGGATCCAATCAAGGAGCATCAATTGGGGGAGCCAATTCAAGAAGTAATATTCAAATATATACACTGTGCGAAGGAAATATTTCAACACAGTTCAAAATGGTAGGACATGATCCCATGAACAAATTACCAGAATTTCGAGGAGAGGCATCAGGGGACCTTGAAAAGAACTTATTCATATGTGAGAAGATCTGAGAAGAAAAGCAAATCACAGATGATGATACAAAAATAAAAAAATTATCTATCACGCTAAGAGACCACACATTGGACTGGTACACGAGCCTAGATGTAAACAATCCACCAAGAGTAACAAAGACTATTGCATATGTAAAAGAACTAGTGATAAGCGAATTTCAAAAGCCCAGATCAGAGGACAAGTATATGAATGAAATGATTGAAATCAAGAAAAAACCAGGTGAATCTATTTGGGAGATTGATCATAGGTTTAAATGCCTAAAAGGTAAGTTGAAATATGCAATGATCGACATGCAACATAGACACTTATTTGTGAATTCACTGTTACTACATTTGAAATACCCATTAAGACAACATAAGTTCCAAACTAAGGTAGAGGCTTTGCAGGAAACCTTACAACTGGAAGAGAACCAATATCAACAGATAGATCCAACAATAGAGGATCTGAAGGAAGATTTGAAGAACCTAACATTCCAACTTAACTAGAATAAGGGTAAAGAGAAAAGATAAGTTGTTTGGTGTACCCTATGCAGGATAGAAGGACACCATAAGAACGGATGTCCAATGTTCGTGATATATATTGAAACAGGAGTACCAAACCCTTTTCCAACAGGAGGAACATGGTGCAAGATTTGTAAAACACATGGGCATGATTGATATCACTGTCCAATGATGCAAAAGTATAAGACAGTAGCGAAAAGTTCATATTGCAATTTTTACAAGTCAGTGGGTCATGATGATAAAGATTGTAGGACGATGGAGCTGATGAGAGAAATAACTTCAAATACTTATAGGGTGGAAGCATAAATGATGACATGACAAGATGCACCTCATTTCAACTAGGTACCGCCACAATACAATAATGCTTAGCCACAGTATAACCCTGTGCAGTATAATCAAGTACCTCAATACAACACACCACACGGAGATCAAGGTGGAGGACGAGGGAGAGGAGGATTTGGACGAGGCAGAGGACCAGTAGTGTGCCACAACTGCCAAAAAATAGGACATTATGCAAGGGATTTTCCACTTCCACCAGTGACATGTATGTACTGTCATGCAATAGACCATGACACAGAAGACTGTCCAACACTCTTGGGAAAGATCCAAGAAAAAAGGAACTAGAACAACCAGAATGTCCAGTGGATTTCTGTAGATTCCAGGGATGACGGGAGAAACATAAATATAGTCACTTGAGGAGGAGCCAAGACAGGAACTGATGTAGTAAAACAAGATCCAACACTACACCAATGGGTTAAGAAGAATACTGAGCCACAAAAGCAGTTTGATGCACGAAAAGAAAATGAAAAATTTAAGGAGGCTAGATAGGAGTTTCTCAAGAAAAATGTTGCATCTACATTTTCTGCGCAACAAACTCAGAAATCACCAATGTAAGATATGCCCTCCTCAATGGACCATACCTGTCAAGGACAACCTTTAGAGAAAGTAAGTACCATATAAAATTTTCTGCAATACTGTGTTAAGTTATTGAATGATCCATCCTCTGTTAAGATCTTACAAAATATGCTAGAAAGATGTAAGACAGAGGTAGAAGTGAAATTAGAGAAGCAAACAATGAATCATCTCCATACAAGAAGGACAAGTAGGGAATTCAGACTAAATGATTATATTGGGGACTTCAACATGGGTGATATTATACTGGACTTAGACTCTGAAGTTAATGTCTTACCTAAGAAGACATGGCAGTGTATGGGAGAACCCACACTAGGATATTCACCTGTCCAGTTGAAATTAGCAAATCAACACAGAGTGTTACCAATCGGAAGGCTTAAAGGTGTGACAATAGATTTGGATGGAGTGTGCACTATGGCATATTTTAAAGTAATAGAGATAGTAGATGACACAACACCTTACCCAACATTGCTTGGATTGGATTGGGTATTTGATAACAAGGCCATAATCAACATGAAGACAAGGAAAATGAATTTTGAATCCGGTGAATATAGAGTCATTGCACCATTGGATCCTTTAGAAGGATAAATGTTTGTAGAGCCCACTTGTTTGGATCTGGAAGAAATAAACCAGTTGTACAAAACCACCGCACGCGAAGAGGATTATGTCAACCCACCTGTAGATGGAGTACTCAGCTGGAGAAGCATTACATCATGTTCTTCTGACTTAGATACATGTTTGAATAATTGGCAACAATGATTACATGAAGTTTCCACAAGGAGGTGCATAAGAATAGATCACGCATCAAGATGGGCTCACACAGAGATAAGAGAACCTCCTAGTTTCTATGGGCTAAATGAATTAGAGGGATTCTTGAAAAAATATGAAGAGGAATTATTGGAAAATCATAGGCTCTTAGCCTTAGATATTGCACTCAATGATACACTTGCAAGATGGTGGGGTGCAGACAAAGAAATAATTCAGGACTGGTATCAATGTAAATGACTACTGCACATTATATTTGGCACAGAGCAGGGGAGCAATAAAATGCAGAGGTACAATGGACAAGGAACACCAGTTGAACACGTAGAGAAGTGAATAACACAATGTAGGATGTCACCACCATAGGAATGGCCTCAACACTTTATCCATACCTTGGAAGGAATCCCAAGGAACTAGTATATAGACCAAGAGATGCATAGAGGCACTACATAATGAACATGATTATAGTAGAATTTTGTAGTAACCTTCTCATTTGAACATGAGAACCCCAAAATTGATTCAACACTGAAGCTGATATAGGGAATGATATTTATTAATGAACCAGAAGTTGAAATCATGACAGGATATCAAAAACAGAACATATAGACAGTCAAAGAGTTACTCTCATGCTATCATATTGAAGAGGAAGCACCAGATGAAAATGATCCGCACAACATTCATATTATAGAGATTGAAGGAGAAAGAGAGGTGGAAGGTCCATCTATGGATTCAGAATTATTTGCTGCACCAATCAAAGTTAAGAAAGTTAAAATTGGGACGAATGACAATCCTAAAATGGAAAGTATTGGAGACTATTGGGATGAGCAAACAATAGAAAGAATAACAGAGTTAC
>JASDQU011401570.1:19518-32920 GCA_032191745.1 Picea mariana | reverse complement strand
CCCCAAAACCTATAATAAAAAGGAGAAAACAACACTTAATAAAGAGAGAGAAAGTGCTCTAAAAGTGAACCTTAGGTGTGCTAAAGTAACAAGTCATAGAGTGCTTTAGAGAGATGACCAAGAATAAAGATTACATCAAGACAACAAGAAGGTGCAATAGTATATGGTGCAGTGATGAAATTTGAAGGGTTGGTCCTAATTTCAGTGAGAAGGGTATATACTCATTCAACACTTCAATCAAATTTATCTCTAGTAAAGAAATCGGTAAAAACTAGATCGTTGTCTACCTAGAAAATATCACAATTATAACAACATCAAATAGATATTTAGCCAAATTTGAAAATATGGATTCATAGAAGAACAAACTTTGTAAATTGTATTAATTATTTTAAAAATGAAATGGTACATTATGTTCCCAAAACAAAGGTATACTTGAGTGTTTTTACCCATCGTATTCCATCTATCCCCAAATCTTGTCCTTAAACCATCATAATCCCAAAAAGCCTATTATGTAATACATCCATTAAAAAGACTTTTGGAAATTAACTACCACCCCAAAAAGGCTATCATGTAATATGTCTCTCTGAAAAACTTTTGGAAATTAAATTCCAGTCAAAAAGGCTATTATGCAATCCATATATCCAAAAAAAAATTAGAAATTAACTGTCACCTGTAGTTTAGCATATCTTGCACAGTATTCGGTAATGATTAATTGTGATGTGTTTGATAAAAGATCCAAATACAAGCTTCAAAAATATTGTTAGTTATGACTTCATATACAATTCCTAACAATTGTATATGACTACTCATTGTATGATCTCATCTTGAAAAAAAATATGACAAGAAAAATAGCTACCAATCCTTGAGAAACAAATATGAAATCAGCATAAATGCACGAACTTGATCTTAGCATATGCATTTCACAAATTCTAGGTGATAACATGAATCATGATCTAAGGTTTTACATTGGTATGTAGTGGACTATGTATACATTCACAACAAAGATATTACCTTTCACTTTATGCTCGTAGACCTGCCTATCACACATCATTAAAGCCACAACCTCTCCATTTAAATGATTAGTTGGATTTGGATAGAATAGAATTTGAGGAAGAAACATTTGAAATGCATTTATGAGATCTGAAATGAAAATAACCAAAAGGTAAGTATATTGACAAATTAAAAATTTAGAAAATTTTGCAAAATAAGTTGTCGGTGGAACTCTATATTAAGAAGTGGATCAAACCCTTCATAGAAACATTATCCCTTTGTAGATTCACATAGCTCATGCAAGGCCACAATGTGGAATAGAATCTAACAATCATGAGAAGTTGTAAGTAGTAGAGTCATCAATGATAAACAATTTTCAATGTCTCAATTGATTTCTTCCATAAGTATCAAAAAATAAATTCGGATTTTGCACCCAAATGTAGCAATGTATCCATGAAAGTTTGAGGTAGAGAAAAGGCTAGACAAGGAGGTAGAAGTTGATACTGATTATGAGTATTTAGACAGATATCTTCCTAAATACTTCATAAATAATAATGACATTTATCATTAGAATACATCACAATGAAACTTAATGGTCTCTTAGTTAAGAACTATCACTTATGTAATATTCAAATAAACTCATTGTCCTATTAGCTCTAGAAATAGGAAAGGAATAAAAAAGTTCACAAGTGAATGAGTGAAACAAATCCGAAAACAAGGAACTAAAATTCATCTCTTTGTCATGTCTGAGAAACAAGTTAGAGAACAATCAACATAATTAGAGGATGCAATGCTTAACCATTACATACACAACAAATAATCATGGATTGAAATCATAACACTTCTCTATATTTTTTGTTGTTGCAAACCACAATTTTCATTTGCAAAATTAACCTAAATATAACATGCTAATGAACCACTTATCAACCATTAAACCAAAGATCGTTGTCATATCCATGTGTCCAAAGGAAAGTTAGGCTTTCATCATTGATCTAAGGAAATATCAAATATCATAAATTTGTTTATGTTGCAACCAACAAATTAGATTTTGATCATGTTCTTTTTGTCAGTAATCAAACTCATCCCAAGTATTTTACCTTGAAACTCTTTTATTTAAGTTGAATATATAAGAATGAAGTATCGATCTAAAATGCCCACTGTAATCATTCAATAGACTAATAATTTTAACATAATCATCATTGCCAGAAACATTAAACATTACCAAACATCATTTTTCATTCATCATATTCACATGTCAAAAAAAAGGTTTCCTTTCTCCACTTCCAAGTTTCATGCCATCTCATATTAGTTTGCACATAATTTTTACTTCAACGAGTAGTTTAATATCCAAAGATTAGATCAATTTCCCATCTCAACCTTTTCTTAACTAGAGTTCAAATGAAGCATCAAAATAATCCTAATTCCAAGCTGGAAATTATAATAAATGTAATAGTTGTGTGCAAGATAATATATTAATGAAAGGAATGAAAACTGAAGGGATTTAATGTAGTAGAAATGGATAGCCATTATGACACGAACCATATGAAAAGTATTCCTTCCAAATGAAAATGATAGGCATAATGAATTCATGGAATTTATAATCTCTTTTGAAGGAAGAAAATAATGGTAAACAACTACTCCTAGCCATAACCATGCAAAATTTTACAATAGATAAAATGATCAAACCAAAGACTACAGTATCCCCTTGATTGATCATTTAAAATGTGAAAAATTATTACCATTCATGAATGACGGATCATACTTAAAACTACTTTCAAGGCTATCATTTCAATGACTTTGTTGTCATTCACAAAAAATGAAAAATTATATGCATTGGGTTATGTTTAAACATAGATGTAGGAGCAAAGAATTATCCACTTCTATTTTATTCAATACCTAAATGGTATTATTCAATTCAAAAATCATTTAGATCTATCTTAGAGTATGCATTCTAATTATCTGGTGTCCTTGTCTCATGAAACATGGGATGAATTAGAATTCTTAACAAGAGCCATTTTTTTCCTACAATCCTTCAAAAGGATAAGAACGTCCCCACCATACTATGCCTTGACTTGGCATAGATAGAATGATTTCAACAGAAGAAAGAAAAAGCCACCCAAAATCTCAAACTGTAAACAAGGAAACTAACACTAAGTGGGTGGAGTAAACAAAGTACGAAATGGAACAAAATGGTATAGGAACTTCAAGATGGTGACTTGTGTCAAATTACAACTATGAAAGTAATACATTTTATTGCTAGCAGCATATTTTGCTGCAAATAGGTTTTTCCATTGTGGTTTGTATAAATCAGTTGTTAACATGATTGTTCCACATGCATGTTGTTAAGGCACTCATGCCACATGCATAGGCTATGAACATTAATGGTGCCAAACTGATAAGCAAATGTTTATGGCGGTACCGCCACATGCATAGACTAGTGTTTATGTTTGATCACGTGGTTATGAGATGGCTTGTGCGCTGCATTGATGGCTGCATTGATGGGTGACATTTATAGGCCAATATTTCCTTTGCTTAATCACTAGGTTTAAAGTATTTATTTCCCACTATGAAAATGGCATGTTACAACTTGGTTTCCTTTGAATTGGGTCCATATCACTCTAATCATGTGGCTTGTATTGGTGGTTGGTTTCTCAAGCCAATTATCTATAGATTGATTGTTGGTTTTATTACTAATTATTCCCAATAAAAAGAAAACTTTTCCATTGACCTTTGTAAGTTTAAAAAGGCCATTAACTTGAGAGATGTTATAGAAAAAACAAGTAAAAGTCAAATGGTCAAAAACTGAAAATTCACTTACCAAACATAGGGCTCCTTAGACTGTTGGTTGGTTTCTCAAGCCAATTATCTATATATTAATTGTTGGTTTTATCACTAACTACGCCCATTAAAAAGAAAATGTGTCCATTAACCTCTGCAGGTTTAAAAAGGTCGTTAATTTGAGAGATATTATAGAAAAAACAAGTAAAATTCAAATGGTCAAAAACTAAAAATTCACTTACCAAACATGGGACTCCAAGTTTGATTAATTACATCCAAGAAAACCGAACCAAACCCAAACGGAAAATTTATAAATGATATCAATATTTCTTAAACAAATATAGATTTTGAGAAGTTTGCTAATATAGTTTACTTGACAAATCACCACACAATAATGTAGTAAACACCATGTGTTAATTGATTGCATGGCAAGAAATCATACTTACATCTCATCAACATTGGGATGAAAGATCTTATTGATGAAACATATAGATGTATATTTGTATGGATAGACATCAAGTGACTCCACATGAATGTTTCAAAATCATCCCTAATAAAGGCCTAAAAACAATGGATCAAGTAGAAAATTTATAGCATATTATTAGTGTAGCAACCGATAGATTTAACAAGTACACAAGAAAATATTTCCATCCACACTTGTAAACTCCTATGGCGTTCGTCAAATACTAATATTAAAAGAAAATGATAATATATATTTTCTCCTAGATTATCCAAAGACAAAACTAGACAATTCGCACATTATTGTACTTCACCAACCATATTATTCGTAACAAAAACTTCAAATAAATGAGTGGTTCTGCCAAGTGTTATGTATGGTAAAACAATGATAATAATAAATATTGAAACTTACATCCACATTCTTCAAAATTACCAGGTCTTAAATCATTATAGATATGAATCTATTTTCCTAGTGGAAGAGGCTTTCAAGCTTTCATATATTTCTATTCATCGTAAATAGCATTCCAATCTAGCTTACTTAGAGCATGAGGTGCAGTGGGAGAGAGAAACATTAATATATCCAATCATTCTAAAGAAAGTCTTGATCTATCATCATTTTTTATTCGATTTAATTTTGAAAATCCTCTTTCACATACTATTGTGCTCGCTAGAATAGCAAGAATAGCTTGTCATAACTGCATCAAATATGGAAATCCTTCAAACCATTCAATTTCACCTCCACATAGAGCCCATGCTCCAAACATATGTTTTTTGAGGTATGATCTATACATAGTACAAATAAATTCATCTATTTCACCCAAACATCTAGCATTATCCATGTTATCCCCCGATTTCTAGGGATAACTAGGAGATCATGTCTCGAGGCCCACAAGTCCTAGACATGGAGTACCGAGAGCAGGATTGACCTGAGCATGGCCCTGGAGGGCCCATCCTTTTCTTCTTTCATCAGATTCATCTTGTAAGTAGAAGTAGCATCCATCACCATCGTCTTGGTCTTGTATCGGAGAAGGCTCTTGCTCCATGAGGTAATTGGTCCAGGTATCATGGTATGTGTCACTTTTGATCATTATAACCTTTAGATATATGCATTTGATTCCTTTTATCTCTAACAATTGCTTGGATCTTACATTAGCCCACTTGACCATGTTTGGGGAGATTGACAAGGTGCCCTATCAAGCCTGTACCCATAGGTTTTGGTTTTCCACCGGGGGGATTTCTGAAGAGCCATTGTCCGCTCCCATCATACCACCACTTTTTCATCTTATCTCCCGCTTATTTATCCCATTACCCTTGTCCGGGCATTGGATTGACCTGTTTGTAGGGTTTTACCTTATCTTATGGGAAGAAGGGGCTAAAGGCCCAGAAGATAAAAGCAGTTGGTAAAAGATAAAAGCCTAGAAATAAAACCTCGAGATGCCTCGCCCAGAGATCCTCGAGAAGGCAATAAAAAGCCTCTCAACAAGAAACAAGAGGGACCTGGAAAATAATAAACAAGACCTAGCCAAGAGGATAGGGGGTCTCATCACGAGCCAACCTATTAGGTTCATGGGTACCTAACAGTATGACAATACCACTATTTGGTTACCACGCCAGGGTAGTGACCTTTGGTTGCATGGCCAAGGGAAAGGGGGTCTCATCACGAGCCATCCTTCTCATCTCTATAAGTACTTGTGGGTAACACTCTCAGCTCTGGTCACCATGCCAAGGCAGTGTCCTCCGGTAAGACCTTGAATAAAAAGAAAAAGAAGAAAAGGAAAAATAAAGAAAGAATAAAGGCAAGAACAGGCTTGGAAAAAATTGCATCCATGACGGGTACAGGTTGCCTTCTACAAAAGCACCCACAGATAACATTATGCATCCTTGGCTCTCACTCTACCCACTTGTCTGGACATCCCCTAGCCACATCACCTCGTTTACATGGCTTGGATGAAACCTTCTTGGGAACTTCCCTTCTCTTGTGGATGCTAGCCAAATAGGATGTCTTGTCCTTTTCTTCGATCTTGTATTGTTGATTTTTGTAATATCTTTGAGCTATTGAACGATATATCAGGGTTTTTATGCATATGTTTGATAATATTAATGATGAAATGTGATTGGCATTGCTATGATCCCTGTGACTAATGAGCCCATGGAGGGCGTAGTTTTTGATGTGCAGGACCATGCCCGACGAGAAGGTACTATTTGGACCGGTACACATGGGGAGATGATTAGTTCGGACCTCCATGGGGCTAAATATCCCATCAGATGGTTGTTGAGACCTCGTTAGAGGGGTAGAGACAGGATAGTGCTTGACCAAGGTTTTTCACCAGAGAAGAAGAGGACGTTTCACCAGAGGCACTTTAGCAGAGCCCAGCCTAGGGGGAATGACCCCTTTTTCAGTGGAACGTTGGCCTTGGAAGGCTCGGAGCATCCCCATCCTTACCATGATGTCATTCAGCTTCATGGTCATTCTTGGAGGCAGACTGGGTAGCAGTGGCATGTGTGGCATGTTGGAGAAGCCTCCGGGGGTCTAACGTTTTGCTCCTGGATGTCTCATCTTCCCTAAAAGGGGATAGCGCCTCCCTTGAAGGGGATTTTACCTTTATTACAACATAGTTAGGGTTTTATTTTGACAAATTAATGTAAAAACAATATTCTGGTCTTGTCGGCCATTTTTTATGACCTAAAATTAATTAAGGTCATTGATACACTATATATTGAGGAGTTTTAGCCTCATTTTGACATAACTTATCACTCACTCTCCTAGTGAGGTCTGATTTTTGCGCCCTATTAGGGTTATTGGCTGATTTGAGGAAGGCGCACTTGTTTGAGGAGGAGATTTTTGGCAATTTATGGTGTTTTTTTCTTGAAGGAAAGTTTACAACTAGGGTTTGCATGTTATTTTCTTGATGA
Organism: Picea mariana; assembly: GCA_032191745.1. NCBI lineage: Eukaryota > Viridiplantae > Streptophyta > Pinopsida > Pinales > Pinaceae > Picea > Picea mariana. The sequence goes on along the minus strand of JASDQU011401570.1, from coordinate 25,780 downwards.
TTTGTAAGTATTTTTCTGCAAAACTTCTTGATTGAATGGTTGTAGTTTAATTTCTTGCATCTATTTATAAATATTGTTGAATCAAAACCCTAGAGGACAAACACACAAGTAGGTCGTTGTCTCATGTCCCCTGATAGAAAAACCTTTTATCCATTGAAGAAGAAGAAGAGAGCCTAGTCATTGCTACACTCTTTCTTTCTTCTTCCCTTAAGCTAGTCGTACCTTTAAACTTCAAGAGGAAGAGGATGCCCCATGCCTAGGTTATCTACACCTAGGGCCATTTTTCTTTTAGGGTTTGATGAAATATCCTTGCCTTAGCAACACTCTCCCTCTTCAAACTCTCTTGTCTTGATTTTACTTGTCTTTGAGCTAGTTGTTTACCGGGAAGGAGGAGAGAGCACAAGGCCTTGCTTAAGCAACACTGGAGTGTGACTCTCTCCCCTAGGGTTCTGTCTTTAAGGCCCTGCTATAGCAACACCTTGAAACCTTTCCCTCTTGTCCTTTGAATCTCATCCCCTTCAACTTCTGCATCCTTCACCTTTTGACTCCATAACCCTAGGCACTGATCTTTAGCCTCCAACGTTGAAGTGAAAGTGATTGAAACAACTCTCAAAACCTCTTGTAATTTGAAACCCTAACTAACTACTAACCCTAAAAGCTTACGTCGCCCTTGGTTATTTTATCTTGAAGCAACAATTTTTATATATAAAGCAATTAGATGGTGGTTTGATGCATTTATTGAAAGAGGATTGATTAGATACATCGATTGCTACATCATCTTGATATTTATTGGTGAAGTAATATTATTTCATTGTTGCATTAACAAACATTGACTTCGTCAATATTTATTGTTACAATTGCTTATATATTGATATCAGATAAGTCTTATGAAGTAATAACCCATTGAATCATAGCTTGCATATATATATTGGTTTGCTTTGTTCCGGGCAGGTGTTCTCCTTTGGGCCTACACTTTACTATTGGTTGTTTAGTCGGGACTATCTATTTTGGTGGTGACCTGTGAAGGGGGAACTTTACTTTGACTTTTAAACCTTTGCCTCTTCAAAACTCCAGGTTACCGGGGACATCTCCCCTGGGCCTTACTTCCCTAAAGAGAAAGAACCTCCCCATCGTGGTGACATTGGGTGGGATAGGTTCCTGTTACGCCAGTTTGGCCTTCTACTTCATAGCAACTTGACCTAGCTACAAACTGTACGATAAAATTTTGGCGCCATTGTCAGGGAACACTGAGTCAATTCTCCTCATATGACACTTTTCGGTAAGCCTTGCCTCAGAGCCTTATCTTATAAGCTTTCCTGGCGACTCCACTAGGGTGTTTTCCCTATTTCTTTGATAGTTTCAAGAAAACTATCTGGTGACTCCACTGATGACGAAGCCAACAATGACTTCACAATGGGATCCTAGGAATTACAAGCCTTTAGACATGAGCAAAATCCCTGGATACCCACGACAAATGCCCCCGATAAAAGAAAGATGGCTCTCTAGATTCATTGGTAGCGATGGGGAAAGAGTTGACTCTCACGTGAATAATTTTTATTCTTATTTTGGACTCCATCCTGTTGATGATAATGTCAAAGATGTAGTGATGAAAATTTTTCCCACCACTCTTCACGGGAATGCTAAAAAATGGTATGATGATCTTCACGATGCTAGCATCACCTCTATGAACCATCTAGAAGAAGTCTTTCTCAAAGAATGGGGCATAAGATTGGGAGACATCTCAGTACTACTAACAAGATTCAAACATATAAAACAAGCTAAGAATGAAACCCTATTTGACTTCCAGAATAGGTTTGAGGGAACTCTATGTCAGATTCCTAGAAGCCATCGTCCTGAAGACAAGTATATTGTCCATCTCTATACCCATGTGATCCTGACACACCTAGGCTTGCCTCTCAGTAAAAAGGGCCCAAGGACACTCGATGAAGCTTACGACATGGCTGCAGGAATTGAACGAAACATCTCCTTATCCAAGATAAAAGACCTCTTCACCTCAGGTACTCTTAGTATGGAAAGTTTGTTTTCCCATGAAGACTTCATTGATGATTTCTAGGAAGAAGCAAAACAAACCATCATTCAACAAGGGATTGTTGAAGACATGGCTGAGGATATGGAACCCAAGCAAAATGATGAAGTATCACCCTATGCCCCTCCCTCTGATGAAGCAATCCAAGAGCCTATTTCTCCTGCACGACAAGAGGACGATGAGGTTAGTTGCTTTCCTTTTCAGGATTCCAATAACACCTTGTTCCATGATTCAGGAAATGAAGGAGAAATGGAAGCCTTGAACAAAATGAATATTCCTTGTTGTACAATCAAAGACAAAGAAGCGGTCCATGAGGATAAAAAAATAACCCATGCTGAAAACGCCAAAGTGCTTGAAGCCCCTGCACAAGAAGAAATAGTAAGTTTCCCTCCTCCCCTAGTTTTTTATGATGTTGTACTTTATGATGAAGGAAATGAGGAGGAGAATGAATTTTCAAATGTTTCAAACCCTACATGTTATGACACAGATAGTGACATTGTTGATAACATTGATGAATTCATACATGTTGGGAGATGTAGGTGGGATGTAGTTGGTTATGACCTGGATCCCATCTATGACACTGAGAGTCATTTCCAAGTGTTTCCCTTGCAATTATCACAATAGATTTCTTTTGACCAGTGGCAACAAGGAGATGAGATTTTTACCCGTACTTTTCAAAAAACCAAGGATGACCTAATACCTTGTTTTCCTGACGATTTTCAGTCTTACCTTGAGATTTTTTATGAGTACCCTTCTGAGCACTTGGATTCTCTCCATGAAGATGATTACCAACCACCACTGTGCTCGGATTGTAACACAAGTAAGAGCATTGTTTTCCTAAAAAAGGATTCTCATGACTTCTCACTCCAGCCACATGTTATTACTTTACCTTGCTTTTCCATTAAAGGTGTAGTTGGGAAGTATATTTTTATTGTTGAATTTCCTCTTAGGAAAACCCTAGACTCCAAGGGTTGGTTGGATACTGTAATTTTGTTATCTCAGTTTTTCAACATTCCCTTGATAGTTTGCCAGTCATCTGCTAGATCTTTGTCGATCCTTTCCTTGACTTCAGAGTGTGAGGATGTCCTGAGTAGCCAACTTCCAGGTCCTTTAAGTCAGTTTTCTCAACCTTGGACTCTTCATGACACTTTCTTGGAGTGGATTGAATACCTTCCTCAGAGATTGACTTGGCAAGATTTTGTCCCTCCCACCCGCCTCCATGAGTTAGACTTTATAATTTTCGATGATATGATATATGCTCTAACCCATGTCATTTTTGTGCTTGATTTATCACTATTTTGGTTTATGGTGAAGCACAAAGGAAAGTATCGTGGGACATTGTTGGATTGGCTACACTAGTCATTTGACTACATTGAACATCCAGCCAACAGGTAAGTAAAGGTAGGTACTTTTCTTTACATTCGCATATTGATTGCCTCATTTTAGTATATATATCTATGTATGCTGGGGTGGCATTAATGCCCCATTTTTGTTATTGATGCCTCTATCGAGTTTGAGTAGGTCTGCAGGTTATGCCAGAGATGTTTAGGTTCTCATGCGCTCTACGGTGAGCACATGTCCCCGAGTTGGAGCCAGATGTTATCCCCGATTTCTAGGGATAACTAGGAGATCATGTCTCGAGGCCCACAGGTCCTAGACATGGAGTATCGAGAGTAGGATTGACCTGAGAATGGCCCTAGAGGGCCCATCCTTTTCTTCTTTCATCAGATTTGTCTTGTCAGTAATAGCAGCATCCATCACTATTGGCTTGGTCTTGTATCGGAGAAGGATCTTGCTCCATGAGGTAATTGGTCTAGGTATCATGGTATGTGTCACTTTTGATCATTATAACCTTTAGATATATGCATCTGATTCCTTTTATCTCTGACAACTGATTGGATCTTACATTAGCCCACTTGACCATGTTTGGGGAGATTGACAGGGTGCCCTAGCAAGCCTGTACCCATATGTTTTGGTTTGCCACTGGGGGGATTTCTGAAGAGCCATCGTCCGCTCCCATCATACCACCACTTTTTCATATTATCTCCCGCTCATTTATCCCATTCCCCTTGTCCGGGCATTGGATTGACCTATTTGTAGGGTTGCACCTTATCTTATGGGAAGAAGGGGCTAAAGGACAAGAAGGTAAAAGCAGCTGGTAAAAGATAAAAGCCTAGAAATAAAACCTTGAGATGCCTCGCTCAGGGATCCTCGAGAAGGCAATAAAAAGCCTCTCAGCAAGAAACAAGAGGGACCTGGAAAATAATAAACAAGACCTGGCCAAGAGGATAGGGGGTCTCATCACGAGCTAGCCTATTAGGTTCATGGGTACCTAATAGTATGACATTGCCACTATTTGGTTACCATGCCAGGGCAGTGACCTTTGGTTGCATGGCCAAGGGAAAGGGGGTCTCATCACAAGCCAGCCTTCTCATCTCTATAAGTACTTGTGGGTAACACTCTCAGCTCTGGTCACCATGCCAAGGCAGTGTCCTCTGGTTAGACCTTGAATAAAAAGAAAAATAAGAAAAAGAAAAATAAGAAAAAGAAAAATAAAGAAAGAATAAAGGCAAGAACGGGCTTGGAAAAAAATGCATCCATGATGGGTACAGCTCGCCTTCTACAAAGGCACCCACAGATAACATTATGCATCTCTGGCTCTCACTCTACCCACTTGTCTGGACATCCCCTAGCCACATCACCTCGTTTACATGGCTTGGATGAAACCTTCTTGGGAACCTCCCTTCTCTTGTGGATGCTAGCCCAATAGGATGTCTTGTCCTTTTCTTCGATCTTGTATTGTTGATTTTTGTAATATCTTTGAGCTATTGAACGATATATCAAGGTTTTTATGCATATGTTTGATAATATTAATGATGAAATGTGATTGACATTGCTATGATCCCTGTGACTAATGAGCCCATGGAGAGCATAGTTTTTGATGTGCAGGACCATGCCCGACGGACAGGTACCATTGGGACTGGTACACATGGGGAGATGATTAGTTCAGACCTCCATGGGGCTAAAGATCCCATCAGATGGTTGTTGAGACCCCGTCAGAGGGGCAGAGACATGACATTGTTTGACTGAGGTTTTGCACCGGAGAAGAAGAGGATGTTTCACCAGAGGCACTTTGGCAGAGCTCAGCCTAGGGGGAATGACCCCTTTTTCGGTGGAATGTTGGCCTTGGAAGGCTCAGAGCGTCCCCATCCTTACCATGATGTCATCCATCTTCATGGTCATTCTTGGAGGTAAACCGGGCAGCAGTGGCACGTGTGGCATGTTGGAGAAGCCCCCGAGGGGCTAACGTTTTGCTCCTGGATGTCTCATCTGCCCTAAAAGGGGCTAGCGCTCCCTTGAAGGGGATTTTACCTTTATTACAGCTCAGTTAGGGTTTTATTTTGACAAATTAATGTAAAAATAATATTCCGGTCTTGTCGGCCATTTTTTATGACCTAAAATTAATTAAGGTTATTGATACACTATATATTGAGGAGTTTTAGCCTCATTTTGACATAACTAATCACTCACTCTCCTAGTGAGGTCTGATTTTTGCGCCCTATTAGGGTTATTGGCTGATTTGAGGAAGGCGCACTTGTTTGAGGAGGAGATTTTTGGCAATTTATGGTGTTTTTTTCTTGAAGGAAGGTTTACAACTAGCATTTGCATGCTATTTTCTTGATGATTTGTAAGTATTTTTCCGCAAAACTTCTTGATTGAATGGTTGTAGTTTAATTTCTTGCATCTGTTTATAAATATTGCTGAATCAAAACCCTAGGGGACAAACACACAAGTAGATCGTTGTCTCATGTCCCCTGATAGAAAAACCTTTTAGCCATTGAAGAAGAAGAAGAGAGCCTAGCCATTGCTACACTCTTTCTTTCTTCTTCCCTTAAGCTAGTCGTACCTTTAAACTTCAAGAGGAAGAGAACGTCCCAAGCCTAGGTTATCTACACCTAGGGTCGTTTTTCTTTTAGGGTTTGAAGAAAGAGCCTTGCCTTAGCAACACTCTCCCTCTTCAAACTCTCTTGTCTTGATTTTACTTATCTTTGAGCTAGTTGTTTGCCGGGAAGGAGGAGAGAGCATGAGGCCTTGCTTAAGCAACACCGGAGTGAGCCTCTCTCCCCTAAGGTTCTATCTTTAAGGCCTTGTTGTAGCAGCACTTTGAAACCTTTCCCTCTTGTCCTTTGAATCTCACCCCCTTCAACTTGTGCG
>JASDQU011401570.1:0-15738 GCA_032191745.1 Picea mariana | reverse complement strand
AGACGGTTGTTGGAGTTGCAACTGGTGAGGCTCTTGTCTCGCAATTTGAACTTGACTTCTCTTTGATCGCATGCATGGCTTCAAGTGCATCGGGATCGGTGTGGTATTTGGATAGTGGCACTTCCTACCACATGACGAGAGATAAAGAGTCTTCCAGTGACTTGGAGGAGAAAGATCTCAGAATGCATATAGAGATGGGAGACGATGGACGGTACAGTGTGACAGGCATTGGTACCATTACCTTTCAGAGGGAGTCAGGTAAATCATTTCAATTGAAAAATGTTATGCATGTTCCAGGTCTGAAGAAAAACCTGGTCTCTGTTGCAATGTTGGAGGACAAAGACTATGACGTTACTTTCAGTGGTGGAAAATCCTACCTGTGACATAAAGCAACAGATCAAGTCAAGAAGATAGGGATTCGAGTTAGGAATCTCTACATGTTGGAGGTAAATGGTTGTGGTGCCATGGTGGGCAAGGCAGAAAAAGTGGTGAGTCGGGATGAGGGTGAATTATGGCACAGGTGATTGGGCCATCTTCATCATGGAGCCTTGAAGATCATGCAGCAAATATCTACTGGACTTCCAAGGGGAACACTTGCTCAGTTAGATCAATGCAAGGGGTGCACCCTGGGGAAGTATGTAAATTCCACCTTTCATGAAAAGGAGAACCGTTCTTCGGTGATCCTGGAGAGAATTCACACAGACGTGTGTGGACCATTCTCGGTTGCTTCAATAGCAAAACATAGGTATTATGTTATTTTTGTTGATGACTTTTCTCGTAAATGTTGGATATTCTTCATGCAGAAGAAGGATCAAACATTCTCAAAGTTCTGTGAGTTTAAATCATTGGTGGAGAAAGAGTTGGGGAAGCAAGTGAAGGCTCTAAGGAGCGATAATGGTGGAGAATGCATTTCTAACAAATTCAAAGACTTCTGCAGCAAAGAAGAAATTCAAAGAGAACTCATAGCGCCTCATAACCCACAGCAAAATGGGGTCACGGAGAGGAAGAACAGAACGATCGTGGGTGTTGCACGAGCGATGTTGCATGATCAAGGCCTACCAATGCATTTGTGGGCAGAAGCATGCAATACTACGGTTTATGTGCAAAACCATTGTCCTCATAGAATACTTGGCATGAGTACACCTGAAGAAGCTTTCACTAGTAAGAAACCTGATGTTTCTCATTTTAAAATTTTTGGCTCATCTGTTTATGTGCATGTGACCAAGGATTCTAGGAAGAAGCTAGAACCGACTGCTGAAGTTGGGATATTTGTGGGGTACACAGAAAAACCCCATAATTATCGTGTGTATTTTCCTAACAGTAAGATGATTGTTATGCAACGGGATATAAAATTCGATGAGGGGAAAGCCATGTGGTTGTTGCTTGAGAGGGAGCTAGACTTGCATGCAGAAGAAGAACTGTTGATTCCCAAAGATGAGTCTCAAGATGTAGATCAGCCACATGAGGAGGTTCATGGAGTGGAGGAAACCACTCAAGCATAGCCATCCATCAAAAATGGCAGAAAGCGCACCATGGAACCTGACAGATTGATACTAGATGTTGCACAGAATGTAGGAGCCCCTACTTCACAGCGCTCCTAATTGATTTGTATTGTACACATCGATTTGTTGGATACATGGCTCTCATGAGAAAATGTATTGTGACTGAACCATCTTCCTTTCAGGAAGCAGTGCAGGATCCCACTTGGGTTGATGCTATGGTGGAGGAGTATGACTCCATTGTCAAAAACNAGTTGTTGATGGGAGTGTGGAGAAATACAAGGCCAGGGTTGTGGCCTGAGGATTCTCACAGATCTAGGGGATAGATTATGATGAGACCTTTGCACCTGTCGCAAGGTACTCTTCCATAAGATACATCCTTGCACTCTCAGCGCATATGGGTTGGCGCATTCATCAGATGGATGTAAAAAACTGTGTTTCTCAATGGGATCATTGAGGAAGAAGTGTACATTGAACATCCAGAAGGTTTTGAGACCTTTGATAGGGATTCGCATGTGTGCGGACTCAAGAGAGCATTGTATGGGCTGAAGCAAGAACCATGTGCTTGGTACACTCGGATAGACAGTTATTTCACCGGATTGGGCTTCACCAAAAGTGAAGTGGATGCAAACCTATACCAAATTTTGGTGGAGGGTAAGCTCTTAATCATTGTTCTTTATGTTGATGATTTAATATTGACTGGTGATGAGCAGTTGATACACTCATGCAAGGATGACCTTGCAAAGGAGTTCGAGATGAAGGATTTGGGTCTCCTTCATTATTTCCTTGGATTGGAAATATGGCAGCGAGATGGTGAAATTTTTGTGTCTTAAGGCAAGTATGCAAGGGAGATACTGGGTAAGTTTCACATGGAGGGATGCAAACCCATGGATACTCTTCTTCCAGGAAACTAGAGGAAAGAGGATGTTACTTCTAGAGAGGTAGTGGATGCTACTGTCTATCGATAGTTAGTAGGTTCGCTAATGTATTTAGTGAACATGAAACCGGACATTTGCTATGCGGTTAACCAGCTAAGTCAAGCGATGGTTAAGCCTACCAAACTCTTTTGGAAGGCGGGTAAGTATGTCCTGAGATATCTGAAGGGCACATCTGAGTATGGATTATGGTACAGACAGACGAATGAGGTGAAGTTGCATGGCTTCATGGATGCAGATTGGGCAGGCAGCCCAATGGAAAGAAAGAGCACATCAGGGGGGATCTTTAGTATCGGATCTACAGTTGTTTCTTGGTACTGTAGGAAACAAATATCTGTGGCACTTAGTTCAGCAGAAGAGGAATACACGGCAGCGAGTCAAGCTGCATGTGAGGCTATCTGGATCAGAAAGATCTTGGTTGGTTTGTTTGGTTCTCATTTATATCCGACAGTGATTCATTGTGATAGTCAGAGTTGCATTAAATTATCGATTAATCTTGTGTTTCATGATAGATCTAAGCATATAGATATCCGGTATCATCATATCAGAGATTGTGTGCAGCGGAAGATCATGTTTCTTCAATACATTCCTACGGAAGATTAGGATGCAAACATTCTGACGAAGGCTTTCACCAGGAGAAAATTCGAATATCATGGAGACAGGATTGGGGTGAAGGATAATCCCTTTCTTGTTGAGAGGGAGTGTTGAAAAGTCAACAAGAAAGATGTGTCTAATTTACCTTTCCCTTAAGTAAATTGGACAGTAAATATTAATCTATTATCTCATAATTACTTGAAATAATTAACTGAAATGGAAAATCAGTTAACTATGGGAAATTCGAGTTCAAAGGTTGGCTTGTAATACATGGAGGTGACTTGAAGTTGTAACAGGGTTATAAGTGTAGTTATGAGAGTTGTGAAGTAGTTTAAATCAGTTAAGTGAGTTAAGCCCAGTTGTACTAGTTGTAACTGAACTTACACTAGTGAGAGTTCAGTGCATTAATTATTAATTAATTCAAAATCAGTGAACTCACATGCAACTGAAGATTCACCACAGTTAACTACATGCGTGTCAAATCCAGTGGAGACCCAGTTGAGATAACAGGTGAAAGGGACAATTTGGCTATCAATTGTGATTTGAGTGAAGTGCACTCATGCAATCACACATGCAGTGGATATGATTATGAGCATGTGCAAACTAGGTAATTCGAATTCATTGTGAGAATTCTAATTGCAGGGATTGTGCAGAGGAGGCAGGTTGTCTGGAGACAGAATTGGCACATGTATTGTTGAGTTTTGTATGATAGTGTGAGACGATTGTATTGTACTAAGAGATCTTGGATTAGAGTTTTGTATGAGATTGTTTCATGATCCATGATATACATAATATATGATAGTGGGGTTTTTAGATTTATGATTTCCCTGTAAAACTTTTGTGTTATGTGTTCTTGATATTTCACTTTGTGATCATGGTTTAAATTTCCGCAAGAATATTAGTAGAAGCGATTTTGTATTTAACAATGGCATATAATTGTTAGATCAGGAGAATCGCAGGAAATACATTAATTGTATTGAAATTTCTACAAATGATCAAATGTTGCACCATAGTTCGATCAATATTTTCATCGACTGAAATTGAGTAAAATGGATGGTTGAAAATCTAATATTGTAACTTTTTCTAATATACCTCCTTAGCAGCTTGTAGAAATATTTTCCAGATGTTGTATTTATATATGCTAAATATTCATCTGTCAGAGACATGTGAGGAGTGTTTTTATACCTATTCAAGTCACATATTGACTTATACATTTCTAAAAGTAAATCATGTATGGTGACAAAATACACATTTTCAATCATTGATATAATTCTCTCCTACTCGGCATCCACCATTAGCTCTACATGTTTAGTAATTGGAAGAGTACTCCATTTTCTTTCCCCCTCTAAAACTTGCAAAGAAAATTTATGAGCCTTTGATGTTGCATGGATGTTTAGACCAATAACTTGAATATTCATACTTCCATCGCTAGCAAATGCAGTTCTCCTTTTAAATTTTACACACCATGAACACTTTATCCTTTCAACAACATTACAATCTTTTACAGCATAAGCCCATGGAAATATGGTCTTCCATTTTTACTTGAATTCTCTTTTGGGCCTCTTGGATGTTGTTTCCTCTTCAATAACTTCTGCAGTGTGTGATTCATGGCCATCAAATGGATTATCATATACTCATTTTCGTAGTTGCATGGTTGCTTAAAGCGTTGAGGGATACTGAATGCATTAGCAAATGAAGGTTATTTTTTATCCTTTTTAGGACAACCTATGAATAAAATCATTTGTATATAGAAGTATGCAAATATGAATGTTCCCTATAGCATGTTGCAAATATGAAAGAAAAATCATAGTAATTGGTACTTCATGTTACAAAATCAAAATAATGATGTATAATATGAAAGGAAAATCATAATAAATTGGTACTCAATTGGTACCTCGTTGTGTATTGTAATTTGCCTCTAGACTTGGTTTGATTCACGCAGTTATGCATGTACCAAAATCTATAAAAGAAGTACATAGTTATGCATGTACCAAAATCTATAAAAGAAGTACATAGTTATGCATGTACCAAAATCTCTAAACAAAGTACACAGATGTGTGTTCAAGGCATATTGATTATAGAATTTGACTTCTTTTTCCAACCAAAATAAAAATACATCAATGTGGGGCAATTACTGTGGAATAAGAAAATGGTAAGGTTGTTATTAAGTAAAATACTAAAATTCTAAATCCATAGCCACTCTTGATCTTTCTCAAGGAATGTTGTACTTTATTGATTTTAGTAGGTATAAGGGGGGAGTGTTTTTTATTGAAGTTTTGGAGACACTGCTAGCATGACAGTAGGATTTAATCATGGAGATTATGCTTGATGGCCTCACTAAGATGTAGTTTTTAGGGGATAAGAGAATGCTAAGGCTATTTTCAAGCAAAAATTGAAACGTTAACCCAAAACCTCTCATTAAATTCTTTCTTAAGGAATGATCTACCTTTTTAATTTTGTACGTATGTAGGGGAGGGATGATTTTTAGTGAATTTTTGGAGATTCCATGTGCTTGACAGTAGGATTTAATAATGGGGATTATGCTTATGGGTATCTGAAAATGTAGTCATGAAATGGTTATGATTTTGTTGCCCATGATTCAATCCAACAACTATTTTCCCTAAAAAATTGAGTGTAGTTGGTAAATCCATAAAAAAGTTCTAAAATATGGGTTCAAGATTGTCAAAAAAGAGTGTCTCTTTCTCTCTAACTCTCTATTCTTCTTTTAGAATTGAACAAAAAAAAAAATGTAGTTCAACATGTTGCTTTGCCATGAACGGCAGGAAGCACTGTCACTTGGTGAAGGTGTTCTTTAAGAGTGAGAGGACTATGTTGACGGGGAGTGGAAAAATTCATGTGAGTTTGTGATGCACAAGGAGAAAGAGCCTTATAATAAGTGGAAGTTGGAGAAACAGGCTCAAAAATGTGGCTTGTTCTTGAAAGAAACAATTGATTTTCATGTTGAAGATTATCCTAGGCATACTAACAAAAGAGGACAAGGGGATAATTGTGGTGGTACTTTCCATTTTGGAACTTGCAAGACATATAAATTCATTTCAAGGTACTTCCATCCCTTCAATGAACAGTTTGAGTTGTTTCTGGTTTAAATTTGCAAAGTGGGTCTAAAGTTGATATTGTTTGATTTCAAATATATTTCCTACATCAATATTTTCTACGATTCCTTGTATTTACTATAATTTAAACCCAAATTTGCAAAGGAGAATGGCTCCTCATGCAAGTCTCATAAGAAAAAACGTATACCAAATGAGGAAGAATTAATCTTGTGTAGTTTGACGGGAATACAATGGCCCTGGCATTTTGAGCATGGATATGAATTCCATAATGAAGTGATTGAATTTTGTAGGATTTTCAAGAGGGGTAGACATCCTAAGCAAAGAAAAATAGCAAAGCACGAAAATGAATGTATACTACAGACCTTCAGGCCTTTTCAATGCCTATTTTTAGACCACTTGCTTCTTTAAGGTTGACACTTGAAAATGTTCAATTTTCACAAGGCATTGCTTCTGGGCATCGTTTTTCTCATTTCTCACATGGGGATCCTATGGGAAGACAAATAGTAATGCAAGGAAATGAAGGTATATTACAAACCATGAATGGAGATGGATTCACACGCCATTGGTATCTTCAATGGTTTAGTGCAAACATTTGGTTTGCATAATTGTTTTGGCATTATTTTGAATATGTAAATTATGTATGTAAAGAGGCTAGCCATGGGAGATTTTAACTTTTAAGGTTGATCAATATGTAAAAAATCCAAAACAAATTTGATATTGGTCTTGAAGCTCTGTCTCTATTCAATTCTTGGTATGGTAATTAATAATTAGAAGAGAAAATAAATCTCTCTCTTGTTGTCTACAAGTTTCAAAAAATTTGACCAAATAGATTTTGATGTAAAATAATTTTCTATTATCTATAAGTGTTGTATAAATGAGCATCAACAATTTTAGAGCAATCGACCTTACAGAACATCAATTTCTCTCATTATAGAAGATAATATAACTTCTCGGAACATACTTTAAATTTGGATTTGAAATGGGTTTTTGATGTCATGGAAAATCGTTGAAATGAATGCATGCGATGGTCCATTGTTAAACTTTTGGTTAATCTCTATGCATACCTTGACATGGCTAAGGATAAGCAGAAGAAGTCTTTCTACCAAATTTTCAAATTTTGGACCAAAAATGGACTTTGATTTAAAATAGTTGTATGTTCTTTGCAAATTATCTACTAGCACAGATTTATGCTAACTTCAATAGAAATTTCAAACTTGAAACAATAACTACAAACTTAGATAATGAAACTTGAAATCCCTTGAAATTTTGATCTGTAGTTCCAGCTTCTAAGAATCCCCTTCACCAAACAAAAAGCTTGAGCCACCCCCCTATTACCCTAGTCCAAATAGGCACGTGATAGAGGGGTTTTCAGGTATATGGGGTTGGATAATATGGGTGAGGGCCCCAAATCCCGCTAATATAAAAAAAAAATTAATTACAAGAGCAGTGCAAGATAAATTTTGGATATCCCAAAGTTTTTAAAGATGTTAACTATAGGTATATACCTGAGGTAGTTGCCAAGCAATCTCTCAAATAGTATGTACTTTGTAGATCCATGTAACTAATAGAATCTTAAACATTAGTAGAATAATGGATGGGACCAATGAAATCAGAGGATCCTCTTAGATTTTCATATTCTTGTTTAGTGAAATAAAGGAAATTTTGATCCTACAATATCCTTCATACAGAAAGGGTAATCTCCATAAACAACAAGCTCTATAACCATGCATGGTCACCAAACAAATTCACACATCATAATGATGAAATTTAATCAGGCAACAGAGAGTGAATTTGTTATCATTGTGTTAATTTATGTTTCTGCCATTACCAACCATTCTAGAAATCAATGGTCCTTTGAGTTGCAGCAATGTCCTTGGATGAGTTTGTCATCGGTAGTAAGGGGTTGAGGGCGGGGAGGCTCAGGCTACATGATTCTTTATCCATGAAAATGGGAATTTGGTCAATGTATATTATGGAATAAATGCAAGGTATGAAGGATTTCTCAAGAGTAAATGAATCAAATAAAATGTGTTCTTACCCAATAAGAGTTTCCACATAGCATATGCATCGAGTGGGAAATTGGGAACGTGTGAATATGGTCCATCACCTCTACACTATTGAAATGTGTTACATGACATATTTGGGAAAACATTTATGTCTGCCTTCCCCATTTATGTCCATTCAATGTGAAACTATGAGATGGATCATGGAACTTTGGTGATTCAAGTTGAAGGAGTCATTTTCCACGTGAAAGTGGTTTTATTAAGCTTGCCCATAATTAAATTTTAATGCAGGTCTGAGGAAATTATGAATATAGAAACATGAAAATATGCCTATCATTCATGTCTAAAAGGGCTTGGAATTGAAATGATGGAACTTGGAATTATCATGGAATAAGTTACAACTTGCAAGTGGACTTTGGTACTGGTCAGGTGAAGGCAGGGTCAGGGGAAGACGGGCAACAACGGTCTCATGATCCATAAACTCACGAGTGATAGGCCATGGAATGATTGTGACACAAACCCAAATTGCCATGGCTGGGATTTTATAAGTCTACCCTTTATACAAAATTTTGAATTTTTCTTTGCATTTCCCAAAAACTTGGCAAAAACAAAAATTAGCATTTTTTTTACAGGAAATATTTAATGCAACTTCTGGACCATGTTGGAAGGGTGTTGATGGGTAGTTATGGGCTCAATTTTGACCCCTGATATGGTGATCATAAGCTTAAACAAGTTTACAAAGAGCAATGCCTCGCAATGATGTGTACAAATAATACTTGAGAGTATACTTATAGACTTCTCAAGAAGTAGGGTGCCCTCCTAGATAGAGGTTACAGGCCCACATAAGATTACCTAAGTTGGTGTTAACCATAACCTAATATTATAATAAATGAACATAAATTGGCATTTGCCACATACGTTAATTATATAATTTGGGCCCATTGTAACCAGATATGAAGATTACACCATTCTCAAAACTTTTTATTCTAAATTTTTCTTAGATGTGAAACTTTGAAGAAATAACCATATGCTCAGGTAGAAATGATAAGGATATTATGTCTTATATGGTAACAGTAAGGAGGTTATATCTTATATAGACATCTATAATTGAATACAAATTTCAATATGGAACTCAACAATAAAGTCAACACTAACAACCAACATGCAAGAGAATTATAACTATATTGGCTTCACCTCAAAACAATGAATGTTGTTATCTCCCCTTTAATGTACCACACTAGAGGTGTTACAAATAGCCACCAAAGGGAAATATGCATATGTATATTTTGAAGGGAGTTCAAAACAAATTGTTCGATGCAAATAGAGTATGGGCTCTTCATTTGCTTGGCTTTGAATAAATGACAAAATTATTCACATACGATAGGTTTTGTTGATGATTTTGAAATCATTATCGATTGGGATCTAGAATAGTGGTAAGTTGAAGTTCTTGCCATGTGATGACCTAGATTCAAAACCCAACAAGCGTGATCCCTATGATAATGCAATTGATCGGGTGATATGAAAATGAAAAAGGTTTGTGTATACAAATTTTCAAGTGAAATAGTTATGTGACTTAGGCAATTGGATCAAGTTGCAAACACATAAAATTAATGAGATTTTTTACTTAAAATGAGCAGCAGAAACAGACATAAACAACCATCAAAAACAAGCACATGACACAACAAAATGATAAAGGAGTTCACCCCTCTCTTGGGATACATCTCCTGGTCCAACTTCCAATGGATCATTTTCATTATATGCTCAAAGTTTCAAAATCAATGCTTTACAATGCTCAGAATGCAAAATAGATGGCTCCAATGGCTCTAGAATGTCCAAAAACCCCTAGTTCGGCTCTTCTTGCACCTGGTTTGGCCAAAAACTGAGAAAAATACACTGCCTTGAAGCTTTTTCCAATAGCTTGTTGTACCTTCTCGCCAAAATGCACCTTTGTGTGACTGAACCTGGCTCCAAGCATTTTCCATGCCAAAAACCAGCACGCGCACCATTCTGCAAATTCGGGCAAAATGTCACACCAATAGCGAGCATAGGTGCCTTTCCCAGCGGAGGTTACGGTCGTGTGGCCCCATGTGGCCTAGCGCCGACCTAAAATTACGCACCTAGTGATCTATCCATTGAAAACCCCGCGCACTGGTCATATGGAAAAGGTTGAGTGTAGTGAGACCGCAGGCTGGGGCTAAGCCCTGACCCTTTTCCACCCAAACCAAAGTTTCATTCAAACTTAAATATAAGTTTTAGAGTTAAGGGTTAAGAAACATGTGCGGGCGAGCTGGTAGCCTAGCCTTTACCAATACTTTTCCCATGCCTGAAAGTCGTGGTTTCTACTCCGGTGGAGTCCAACAACTTTTAAACCATAAACCATTGTGGGGTGCCACGTGGAACCTTTCCATTTGTCTGTACACTAACGCGTGTCTACCATTGGTTGGTCCACGTCAACCCTTGCACGATCACCTTGCCATGTCATTGCCTACCCAATCAGCACCTTCCACATCCATCGTACATTCGTACGATCAGCTGACATGTGGACTGTACGGATTACACAGTCAGCATTTTTTTTGCTTGTTTGGAAAAGTGAACGGAATGTGATATCTTAGCCATACGAACTCTGTTTGAGCCCGCTCAAGTTGCGTTGGGATCATGAGGATGAGATATACGCAATGAATCTATTTTTGAGCAATTCCGAGCACTTTGATTTTTGAGCATTTTTTTTATCCCCTGGATCACTCCTCCCCATTGGGAAGCTTTTGGACCTCCAAAAGACTGATTTCAGTCAATCTGAAGATGAGGGTATATTTCCCTCACCTTTCCAACCTCAATCCATCTAGCTTTTCTTGGATTTGTACCTTTAATACCAACACAAAGGTATTCCACATTCCCTCATTTTGAAGTTCTTATTTTTCTATCAAGGATTGTATCCTCATGCGATTCTGAAAGATATTCTGGCGAGAAGTCATCTATGGAAGGAATCTGAATATGCTCTCCTTGATCATCAATCAAAGGAGGGTCATACAATCTCAAATTCTCAACATTAACAACTGCATACATTTGCATATAAGGAGGCAAATCCAAACAGAAGGCATTGTTATCAATCTTTTCAATAATCTTGAAAGGTCCATATCTAATTGGTTTTAGTTTCTTACCTTCTCCTTTAAACCTCTCTTTGCTAATGTAAAGCCAAAATTCATCTCCAACCTGGAAACTGTGATCAACACGACGCTTGTCATGTCTTTTCTTGTACTTGGCTTGGCTCTTTTCCAACTATTCTTGTACCATTTTATGCACCAACTGAATTTGTTCAATGAACTTATTATCTCTATCAATGTCATAATGACCATCAATGGCAATATCATTCCCAAAGATAAAATCTAAAGGATATTTTGGCAAATAACCAAAACATGCCTCAAATGGAGATGTTTGAGTCGAAAAATGCTTAGCCCAGTTATAATCATGTTGAATGTAGTGTAGGTGTTCATCCCAAAGCTTACGATGTTTGTTGCAATAACCATGAAGAATATGTATTATTTTTATATTCACCACTTTTGTTTGACCATCAGTTTGTGGATGAAATGTTGTGCTATTTTTCATCTTGGTGTCCATGAGTGCCCATAAGCTTGACCAAAAGTTCCCAATAAATCGAGAATGTCGATCAAAAATAATGGATTTGGGGACCCAAAATGTACCCAAATATGCTGAAAGAACATTTGTGTTATTTTTTCAGCTGTAACTTGCTTCTTACAAGCCATCAAAATACACATTTTGTTGAAACAATCAACCACAACATAAAGATAATCATGATTCTTTTTAGACATGGGTAATCCTCCTACAAAGTCCATGGAAATGTTTTCCCAAGGATGAAAAGGAACCGGAAGTGGAGAATACAAACCCAACTTTCTATTGCTAGGCTTACTTGTAACACATAAAGAACATCCTCTTACATATCTTGAAACACTTTCATTCATTTTAGGCCAATAGCAGTACCTTTGCAAATTATCCATTGTCTTGCCTACACCAAAGTGGCCAGCAATAAGAGAATAATGTGCTTCCCTTATGATGTTGACTCTTTCACCCTGTGGAATACATAGCTTTCCAAGATGATACAAAAGCTTATGATGCATATGGTAATCCAATTCCTCAACTTGGTTAGAATGACACAAAGTTGCATAAACCTCTTTAAAATCAACATCTAAAGCATATTGTTCAACATAGCTCTCATGAATGGTAGAATTATACTTAAGAATAATTGAAGCACTAATAATAGGCCTAGAAATCATATCAGAAACTTTGTTATAAATGTATTTCTTATACCTGATAACCAAGTGGAATTGTTGTAGAAAACACATCCATCTAAAGTGCCTTGCTTGTTGTAGCTTTGTTTGTGATTGTAAGTATTGCAATGGTTGATGATCTGTGTGAATGATAGTTTATTTTCCCAACAAATAATGTTTCCATTTTTTCACACTTTGCACCAATGCATACAACTCTTTATGCTATGTAGGATAATTATTCACAGCACCATTAAAAGTTTCAGAATGAAAACAAATGGGCTTACCATGTTGCAACAAGATTGCTCCCATGGCATAATTACTTGCATTTGTTTGTATCTCAAATGGTTGTCTCAAATCAGAAAGTACAAGAACTGGAGCTGAACTAATCTTCTCCTTCAATGCATCAAAAGTTTTTTGTTGCTTGCCTCCCCACTGAAAAACTTTCCTGATACTTATCATTGTATGCAATGGAGCTGCAATTGAAGAGAAGTTAGCAATAAACTTTCTCCATTATTGGGTTGCTCCCAAAAAGCTTTTTACCTCTGTCACGTTGTTGGGCTTAGGCCAATCCAAAATGACTTTGACCTTGGAAGGATCTATTTTCAGTTCTCCTCCTCCAACAATATGTCCCAAGTAAACAAGTGAGGTATTTCCAAACTCGCATTTAGACATCTTTAAAAACAAATTTTCTTCTTCAAGACATATAAAACTTGTTTCACATTCATAACATGCTCTTCACAAGATTTGATAAATATCAAAATGTTATCCAAATAGACAATTACACAATCATCAAGAAAAGGCCTTAAAACATCATTCATAACTCTCATGAATGTAGCAGGGGCATTACAAAGTCCAAATGGCATAACCAACCATTCAAACAATCATTACTTTGTTTTGAAACTTGTCTTCCATGTGTCTCCTTCAGCAATCCTAATCTGAAGATATTCACTTCTAAAATTCAACTTAGTAAAATACTTAGAATATTTCAATTGATCAAGCAAATCATCAATTCTAGGAAAAGGATAACGATTATTTACTGTAATCTTGTTCAAGGATCTTAAATCTACACACATGCGCCATGTACCATCTTTATTTGGTACTAAAACAATTGGTGACCCGCATGGTGATGTGCTTGGCATGATAACCCCTTTGCCAAGGAACTCTTGGATTTGTTTTTTAATTTCAGCATTCTCCATGACTAACATCTTGTACATACCAATGTTTGAAAGAGGACAATATTGTTGCAATTGAATCTCATGTTGGATACCTCTTTTAGGAAGCAATCATTTTGGTTCATGAAACATCTCATCATATTGGTTAACAACCTCATATAAATCAGATTTTAACTTTGCATAACAACCTTGGAAAGCTTCTTTTTCAACATTGTCTTTGGGTTTGATCATCAAGAGTACAAAGTTCTCACTAGCATTGACTAATCTCTTCATATGTCCAGCATTTACAAGTGACAAATTCAACTTCTTTGTATGTGCTCTAACAATGTACTCAACTCCATTTTTAAACAAATGATATTTTTTCTCATGACAATGAAATATGGCTCTCCTACCATATAAATATGGGCTTCCCAACACAATACCACAAATATCCAATGAATAACATCAAGCTCTACCTCATCTATAAATTTTGCAGTGATGGTAAATCTAAGTTTACATCTTCTTATCACATGCAATTTGGCATTGTCACATGTCCATCCTAGAGGATATGGTTAAGGATGAGGATTAGTTTCCAAATGCAATTTCTTAACAGTATCTTCATATATGAGATTTGCTTGAGATCCAGTATAAAAAAGAGTATCTATCTTGGTATGCTTTGAAATAACCCTTATGTGGAAAAGCTTTATTCTTTCTTTTTCTTGTTGAGTTTCATTGAGGCTACTACTTGAAGAACTAGTACTTGCAATAGAATCCTTACCTTGAAAACCCATGGCTATGATTTTTGTTTCATCGCCAGAATCAGATCCTAAATCATGTTGTGTAGTTGCAACAGTCTTTGGTTTTCCTTTGTTATTGAATTTTTTGGGTCTCATTTCAGGATGGAGTTTCCAACAATAGTCTTTATCATGGTCATCTTTTGAACAGTGTTTACATGTGAGTTTCTCTCCCTCTTTCTTGACTGGAGCATTATTACTTCTATTTCCTTTGAATTTCCTCTTTCCCTTGTCTCCATTAACAAATGGCTTCTTACTGCCCTCTTGAGGAGTATTCTTCCCTCTTGCTTCCAAATGAGTTGCATGTACACAAACTTCATCTAGATTTGTAAGGTTAAACATGAGAATTGTGTGTCTTAAATAGCTATGCAATCCTCCAATGTATTTGAGTAAAGTTTCTTGAGAAGATAAATCTATACCCAAAATCAAAGCTCTTCTTCTAAATTCTTGAGTGTAGCTTTGCACACTGTGCCCTTTAGCTTGTATAAAATTTTGTTAATCCATGATAGTTTTTTACATGTACGCTAATGGATAAAATTTCCTTTTAAGTCCAACAACAAAATTATTCCAAGAGGATAAAACTTTACCATGCTTTTTCATGTTTTCTTGAGTTTTGGCTTCCCACCAAATGAGTGTTGCACTTTCCAATCTAAGACAAGCAAGCTGAATCTTAGTTTCATCATCTTTGATTCTTTGTATCCTAAAATACACTTCAATCTAATGAATCTAGTTATCCATTTTCTCAGCATTTACCTCTCCATTGTACATAGGCAATTCAAACTTAATATCAAGCTTAAGCAAAGGAGTTTGTAGAGGAATTTTACCATGTTCTTTTGGAGAATTTGGAGGTGGTTGTGAAATGGTAGAATTAGTGGAAGGTGGAGGTGAAGGAGATGGAGTATCACCATTCCCTCCATTTCCTTTTGGAGTTTTATCACCAATATCTTCATTACCTCTTGTAGGATTTGAGCTTTAACCTTGCAACCTTGCATTCCTTTCTTCAAACAAAACTTTCACCATTTATGTCATATCATAAAAATCTTTTTTGAAAGTTTCATCTTCGGAAGTAGGGATTTCATGACTCTCCTCATTAGCCATACTTGGTGTTGATTTTTCTTAGTGTTTTCTCACCCTGCAATTTATCCCAATCCCGGTTTCAGTCTCTCCTTATCACTCCAAAATGTTTAATGCCCTTTCCCAATATTAATGAAATTTGCAAACATTAATATGCATTAAATTTCGAAATGAAATTTTGACTGAAACACATGAAATAAATAATTTTTTCAATGGTTGTACAAAAACTCAGAAATTATGACAGCAAGCACACATTTAAATGACACAAAGAATTTTGGTCAAATCGACCCTGGAAAAACCCCAGTGTGGGGAAAACCAGTGAGAGAGAGGG
>JASDQU011401569.1:559-16916 GCA_032191745.1 Picea mariana | reverse complement strand
TGGGACAAATATGAGAAAAAATCTATTTTCTCTCATATTTGTCCCACCTCCCACCCTCATATATGTGGAGGGTGGAGAAAATATGAGAGAAAATGTATACCCTCACATGAGGGTGGGGGTTTGGGCAAATATGAGAGGAAATGTAATACATTTTCTCTCATATTTTCCGCACCCCCGACCCTCATATGAGGTAATATATTTTCTCTCATATTTTCCCATTTTCTCTCATATAAGGGTGGGGGGTGGAGAAAATATGAGAGAAAATGTATTACATTTCCTCTCATATTTTCCCCACCCTAATATGAGGGTGGTATCAGGGTGGGAGGTGGGGCAAATATGAGAGAAAATGTATTACATTTCCTCTCATATTTTCCCCACTCCCCACCCTCAATGGGGAAAATATGAGAGAAAATGCAATGTATTACATTTTCTCTCATATTTTTGCCACCCCCACCCTCATATGAGAGAAAATGTAATAGGGTGGGGAGTGGGGAAAATATGAAAGAAAATGTAATACATTTTTTCTCATATTTTCCCTACCCCCCACCCTCAGGAAAATATGAGAGGAAATGTAAGGGGCCAATTTTCTCTCATATTTTCGCCATCCCCCACCCTCAATACATTTTCTCTCATATTTGTCGCACCCTCAATCCCCCACCCTCAATATGAGAGAAAATGTATTACACTTTCTCTCATATTTGCCCCACCTCCTACCCTCAAAACAAATACATTTTCTCTCATATTTTCCCCAGCCCCCACCCTCAATAATTTTTTTCTCATATAAGGGTGGGGGCTGGGGAAAATATGAGATAAAATGTAATAGGTGGTATATGAGGGTGGATGGTGGGGCAAATATGAGAGAAAATGTAATGCATTTTCTCTCATATTTGCGAGAAAATGTAATGCATTTTCTCTCATATTTTCCCCATCCCCCACCCTCATATAAAGCACTACAAAATTTATTACAAAATATTGTATTAATCTTTGACACCATTATATATCAGTCATCGTGAAATGCATTGCTTAACATTAAATTTTGAAAATATCTAAGGCACTAATTATCATCAAAACATCCATCTAATCCATAATTATCATCAAAACATTCATCTAATCCATGAATCTACTATTTTAAGTTTACTATCCTCAATTGGATATAGTATGAGTGATAGGCTCTCATTAAGATCACAATTATTTTTTGACAATCATTTCGTCTTCTTTCAATAAGAAGGTCAACAATTTAGGGGATATGTATTGTAATGCCCCTCTTGCATGAACTTGCTATTCTTATTTAGAACTGATTTCTCGGTCAATTTTTCTCTGTTTTGTTGAATGTAGGATGATATATGCTTCGGATAAGGAGGAGTCTTATATTAAGTTTTAGACATATTATTGATTGTTTCTTCTATATTTTTATATAATGTTAACAATATACATGGATTTTGTGATGAATAATAAGTTTTTGGGTAAAATGATGTGTTATGATTGATTGTGGATGGTTTACTTTGTGGATTGTGACTTGTTGTTTTTTTTTCCTTCTAAATTTGAATTTGGACAGTTGTAACCATGTCAATTAAATTACTAATGTTGTGACCCAATAAACCAATCCTTGCAGGGGAGCAGAGTCATAACTGAGTGGTTGTGTATCTGTAGGCTACAAGGTGAGGCCTTGACAACTAGCTAACATATGAGTGTAAATTCACTACCATGTCTTGACACAAACATGGAGTCTTTAATGAAAAAAATATAAGGAAGGTATTGGTGTCATGGAAACAAGGATGCTCTCCCTACCATGTCTTGAAAAAGACTTGGAGTCTTTAATGAAAAAATATAAGGAAGGTATTTGTGTCATCGAGAGAAGGATGCAGAGTCCATATTGCATATAAGGAAGGTATTTTTGTTAGAGACAAGGAACATCAAGTCCATATTACATATAAGGAAGGTATTTATGTCTAGGAGACAAGGGCTTAGAGTCCATATTGTCTCATTAGGACTAAGAGTAGGAGGGTAAGGGTGCAAAATCTTTATTCCTCAAAAGATTCTAGATTTACAAGCTCACAAGAATTGCACTTTGGATCTTGGAAGGGGATTAAAAACAATATGTTTACCCACTTAAAACGGGCATTGGGTATAACTTAAATTAATAATATACCTACAAACTTATATAATTAATTATAAGGACATAAAATTTATTAATAAATTAAATTATATATATATGTTAATTCAAAATAAATTGAATTTAGGAGAAGAGATCAAGTGGTTATGAAATTAAGTTTATTTGAAATTAAGAAAATTAGTGGGTTTTGCGTGGGGTGAAGTGTAATTTGAGAAATTAAGTTTATTTGAAATTAAGAAAATTAGTGGGTTTTGCCTGGGGTGAAGTGTAATTTGAGAAGAAAGTTATAAATACAAATACAAATGGGAAATGGAGATGAGGGGAGAACACACACGAGGGGCAAACCCTACTGGAATGTTTAACGTAGGAAGACTTCATTGAAATCGAAAGTGATCATGTGGATTGGGCAAACCCTAGTGGAATGTTTAACGTAGGAACACTTCATTGAAATCGAAAGTGATCATGTGGATTGGGGTGTTTTTTATTTTCTGTGAGACAGGGGTGGTGAGTCCATAGAGCTTGGGGTCCGAGAAGAATAGTTTTCCCTTGAGAAAGACTGGGAGGTTAACCGGGTGTTCAATGAGTCGGAATTGGCAAAGCATCTCGAGGCAGAATCCCAATCAGCGGGAGATTGATCCATACATGTATAATTTTATTTTTCCATTTAACATTAATAGGTCTGGTAAATGTGAATATTCCGATACCTTGTGGAAGGTATAATTTTATTTTTCCATTTAACATTAATAGGTCTGGTAAATGTGAATATTCTGATACCTTGTGTGGAAGGTGAAGAGAAGGATTGTTAATTTCTTTGTTTGGTATCTCAATGAGTGTGTAAAGAGGAGGTTTATCTAATGAGTGTGTAAAGAGGAGGTTTATTTTAGTAAAATTTTATTATTATTATTATTATTATTTTCAAATAATTTATTTAGCTAAATATAAATAAATTTGAGATTAATTTGTTTTTTAAATTTTAAATATAAAAAAGATATAAATTATTACCATTATAAATTGCTTCACATCTCGGTGAATTGTGTTTTTCCTTACTATATTACACATAATTTACATGCAAACATTTATATTTTATTTTTTACTTTATTTACAATTTTACTGTTGGTTAATTTTGTTTATTTATATTTTTAATTTTTACTTTATTTATAAAAGCGTTCTTCTAGGCTATCAGAAGTGTCTTAACTGGAATAATAGTTATGCACAAATGTACCTAATTTTGTTTATTTTTATGCACAAATGTACCTAATTTTGTTTATTTATATTTTTAATTTTTACTTTATCTATAAAAGCGTTCTTCTAGGCTATCAGAAGTGTCTTAGTTGGAATAATAGTTATGCACAAATGTACCTAGTGATGGGTGGATTACACTATTTTTTTTTTTGTATTTATGGGTGGATTACATTAATTTTTTTGGAATTATTTTATTTTTTTGAAGGTGTCATAGATAATCCAGTCATTAAACTTATTTTTCATTTTGTTAGTTAAAATCCAATTACATACATAAGTGTTGTTTGGTGAGTGAATTATCTTTACAATGTACATGATAGCTTGATGATTGTTGAAAGTTTATTATAAATTTATAATGATATTTTGACTTTGTTATTTTTAAAATTTTGTTGTGGATCTTTCATTTCCATGACTTTATAGTAATTATAACTAGAGAGTAACATAAAAATAATATCATTTACATAGACACCATAAAACCATAAAGATAGTCATAAGTATGGAGCAATGCATTAACTAAGACAAAGATCAGAAGTTACCTTCCACATGTACATTTAAAATGTTTTGAATTTAAAATATTTTATTTTATATTTGATCAGATACATTGGTCATAAACTATATTAGTGATGTTGTGAAATATGCACATAGATTTAAATTATATTATTTTATTTTATATTTGAGTGGATAGATCGGTCATCAACTATATTAGTGGTGTTGTGAAAGATGCACGCACTATGGTAAGGTTTTCTATGGAATTGGAAAACTGTATTTTAATAAAAAGTGAATTCTCTATATATACAATATTTTTCTTTTAACTAGTGTGTGTTTTCATTTTGGAGGAATAGGAGTATTAATGTGTATGTAATAATGGTTATATTAAATAGTTTCAAGGAACTTTTGTTGAGAGTGCTTTTACTATTTGTAAATATCAAAGAATAAATTATCACAATGAGGATTTGTTAGGTTAACTTAATTTCATCTGTGGTAGATGGATTAATCTATCTATCAAATTATTTGTAAATGTCTTTGATATTTAGTTCTAGCTAGGTCGTGCTTGAGCACCCTGTAAATTGTATTATTTTAGAAAATCCCTCAAATTTGTTGTTTCTATCATGTAAGATGAGTCTTGGCATGAAGCAATGTCTTCTAGATTACCCATCCTTGGAGTTCGAACCAATATCCTCTTTAATTCATCTTCTAATAAGTACATGATAGATACTTTGTTGAGAGTTGTTGACTGCACTTGGTGCATAACTACTCCCCAATCAGATCCTATCAAATTGTTCCATGAAATAGAATGATGACATACTCTTCTAAGTTGTTCCACGAAATAGAATGATGAAATACTCTTCTAAGGTGGAATGAAGTTCTTAGGATCATCTTTTGCAAGAAAACTAGTCGTTACCCTGATTGTGATGTCCCTTTTGATTTGGGATAATGTAGTAATGTTTTAATTCATGTTTCTTATATGGATTCTTAATTGGATTTCTTATTGTTGGATTGCATATCGATCATTTTCATCCTTTATGCCATTATTTTTTTTTGGTCTTTGCTTTGTTATTTTCTTTCAATTGCTCCTTTCTTAGTTGTGTTTGCAATAACTATGTCTTGGGGTTCTTAGGTGTTTCATGTTGGTATAGAATTCATATTGAAATGGTTTGATCAAAATTTTGAACAATTTTCCTAAAGTTTCTTCCTCATTAATCATTTTTTCCCAGTTAAATCTAAATACAAACTAACAACAACACTAGATGATTGAACACGAAGAATCTTATGTGACCATAATCATTTTTGGTCTTTTTTTGAATTGGGTTACCCTCTTTGAGATTGCAGGATAAATGTGGTATGGTTGTGTAATTTCAATTCCCTTATTGCCTTCTTTCCTTTGCAAATTGACAATGCTTGCAATTGAAAACTCCATCTTGGACATTTATGGTAGGAAACAAACTTGAACTGTGGTTTTTCTCTTGTTAAGATATCGTTGATTGCCAACCTTTGGTTATTAATTTGAACTATCTTCTCATATTCCCCTCCTTGACTTTGTGAGTTTCTCTTATCAGCTAGTTCCTTGAGCAGGTGTACTTTTTGAAGCATGAATAGTAGATACACTAATGACATCTAAGGAATTTTGAAATTCTTTGGGTTTGTTCAGCAATCATTCCATCCATGATTCCATTTTTTATGTTAGAAGAAAAAAATATTGTTTGTTTTCACCCTTTCATGACTTATTTTCTTAGAATCATTGCTTGCAACTTCATTTGCTTATAATCATTGGTTGCAACTTGTTGGACAACCACTCATTACAAATACGGTTTATTTTTTTTACACTTAATGAGATAGATTTTTGTACCCATTTCTTAGCTTCTTTATCATCTGCACTTGGATTTATTTCAATTTTTGTTAGAGTATGAACATTCAAATGATAGTGTCTTTTATGTCCAATTAATTTCTTTGTACAATTTTATGTCATTTGTTGTATACAAAAAAAATTTATAAGTAGTTTTACATAGGTGAATCAATTATGTGGTGGAAATTTGGATACAAACTAGTAGGCCAAAGCTTTTATCTATCTAACTACATTTGATATGTAGTCTAGATAGTCTTGTAAATAGATGTATAATAATATAACAAGATAACAAGATCATATTAGTTAAGGGAAATGATCATCTATAAAACATAGGTATTGCGCCAAATGTTTTATTGGTGAATTTCCAATATCCTCAAAAGAAAGGTAAAAAATAATTTTACATTTTAATCTTTTGTCATGTGCTAGATATAATCTCATGGTTGTTGAATGTCGTAGAAGAAACTAAAGGTGGGGATTAAGCCTCTCAACTGTGGTGATCCAATGTATAATCACCATGAAAGCATTCGTGGATAAAGGATAGGACATTATTATGATTAATGATTTCACTGCATATTTATTATTGCCATAGATGAGTGCTTCAACTTACTAATTCACTTCACCCAATAGTGGATGCATGTGCCAAAGACATCAATGATCAATTTCTACATGAGGAATTTAGCCATAACATTTATGGTGAAAGTTTCTAATCTAGTCTTTATCATTTTCTCTCTCTCCATATATGTGAGCAGGCTCACATATATGTGAGCTGAGCCTGCTCACATATATGTGAGCAGTGAGCAGGCTCACATATATGTGAGCCACATATATGTGAGCAGGCTCAACTCACATATATGTGAGCANCACATATATGTGAGCCACATATATGTGAGCAGGCTCAGCTCACATATATGTGAGCAGGCTCACATATAAAGTCTACATGGGATAAAAAGTGAGACAATCACTCCCTCTTTTCAATTCCTCCTATACATGTTGAGAGAGCCTAAATAGTAAAATGGAATGTCTATTGTTATTGGATGTTAACATAAGTGCGACCAAGATTTTACTATTTATTTATTTATATTTTTTTATTAAACAAGTAGATGTAGCTTCCAATACACAATGATTATCTTCTTTACACATTGACTAATCCCCTTTGAATCTAATCAATATCCAAGTTCAAGTAATTTATCATAGGAATTGTTTTCTAGGTCAAGACCCCAATTCCTTTGTTGGTTATACTTGTACATTCCACCCAACATGAGAATGTTTTAACTCATCAAATCACACTCATTACTTATTGAATCCTATTTAGGTAAATAATCCACTACGAAAAGTATCTCTACAACCTCTCGATGAATGCCCTAATCCTTGTAATTCATGACTCTTAATCACGAATGCCGCCTTTGCAATATAGGAACTTTAATTGGAGCTTGATTCCAATAACCATTGCTAGTAATGGATCCTCACAAAACTTGGAGCCTTTTCATTCAGGATGCCATTGCAAACTTGTTCATAGTATATAATCAAGAGTTTTGTTGTATGTGGGAGTCATGATGTCTCATATAGAAAATACTACATTTGTTGAATTTTGAAAAGGTTGATGGTGAGTGAGAGCTAATCTTTGTTGGTTACAATTTTCTATTCCCTTCCAAGAGTAGAGTGGTTCCAAATTTAAAAAATAACTCATACCTCAATTCATTGTGTTTCTTTAATGGCCCAGTGCAAGAAATATCATATGAAGCCTCCATATTAATCATTTATATGGGATTCCTAACCAAAGACATTGTCCTACTGTAAGAAATGTCTTGTGAAGCCTCCATATTAATATTTGTGTTAGAGATTCCTAACAAAATATGTCACCTTGTTGACTACTTCTAGGATCTAATTCTAAGAGCGGTTGTTAGAAATCAATAGCCAAGTTTTTTTTTCCACTTGGGAGGATGCATCTTATAGGTGCCATGAATATTTGTTTTTGTTTACTTGAGAACTTCAGGCTGACTTTTTTCTTCAAGAGGGGAAGTGTGTAATGCCCCTCTTCCATGAACTTGCCATTCTTATTTAGACTAGACTTCTAGGTCATTTTTACTTTGTTTGTTGGATGTGGGATGATATATGCTTTGGATAAGGAGGAGTATTATATAAAGCTTTGGAATCATTAGTGATTTTATTTTGTATATGTTAATATAATGTTAACTGTATACATGGATGTTGTGTTGAATTATAAGTTCCAGGATAAAATGATGTGCTATGATTGATTGTAGATGGTTTTTTTATGGATTGTGAGTTGTTGTGTTGTTTTCCTTCTAGATTTGATTTTGGACAATTGTAATCATGTCAATTAAATTACTAATGTTGTAACCCAATAAAACCCTGCAGGGGAGCATGGTAATCATGAAAAATGACTCGTGGAAGGGAATATATGATTGAACTAACACATTAATTACTTGTAAGTGAGTGGTTGTTTAAGTACAAGATACAAAGTGAGGCCTTTCCAACTCGCTAACATATGGGTGTAGACTCACTACCATATCTTGACAAATAAGTGGAGTCTTTAATGAAAAGATATAAAGAAGTTACTTATGTCATAGAGACAAGGATGCATAGTCCATATTGCATATAAGGAAGGTCTTTATGTCACAGAGACAAGGACTGAAAGTTCATATTGCACATAAGGAAGGTATTTATGTTATAGGGACAAGGATGCAGAGTCCATATTGTCTGGTTAGGACCAAGATTAGGAGGGTAAGGATGCATAATCGTTACTCAAAAGATTCTAGATTTACAAGCTCATAAGAATTTCACTTTGGGCCTTAGGGGATTAAAAAAAAAAATTTACCCACTTAGGAGGGGCATTGGGCATAACTTAAATTAATAATATACATGGAAACTTATATAATTAATTATAAGGGTATAAAATTTATTAATAAATTGAATTATAAAATATATTTAAACAATATATAGTTCACGATAAATTGAATTTAGGAGAGAACACCAAGTGGATATGAAATTAAGTTTATTTGTAATTAAGAAAATTAAAGAAATTATGGGGTTTTGCATGGGGGTGAGGTGTCATTTGAGATGAAAGTTATAAATACAAAGGGGAAATGGAGATGAGGGGAGAACATACAGGAGGAGGGGGAAATGTTGTTGAAATTTTCACGGAGGAAGACTTCATTGAAATCAGAAGTGATCCGTGGATTGAGGGTTTTTTTTTCATGTGGATTGTTTTTTTTTTTCATAGGGGTGGTGAGCCCTGAGAAAGGTTAGGAGGTGAACCGGGCATTCAATGAGTTGGCATTGACAAAAAAAGGGAGACAAAAACCCAAAAAACCCTACATGTATAAATTTGTTTTATTTCCATTGAGCATTAATAGAGCTCCTAAATGTGAATAAGATAGAATCTTTGAAACATTTTTTTATTTTTGTAAGTAATTTTTCTATAAAAATCTTTTCAAAATAAAAAAATTACAGCATCGACTATTTATCCTAGACTGTAATTACTGAATTTCCCCATGGGGAAACCAATTCAACTAGCCTCCCAGTTCCCAAACCATTGTTTCAAAAACCATTCATAAGTCATTATTAAGAATTTGGAGTGGAATCGCTCCAAGGGGAAATCGATTCACCCATAGTACTATACCCTCTAAGACTGATATAAGACAAACATAATAGATTATAACTAAAAGTGAGAAGTGGCAAAATATAATCAAAACAACCAATAGGCCATGTGGACGGATGGTTGTGTTACTCAAGTTGTGGGCTTGTAACATGGCGTTGTGTCCAAGGGTGTTTCCTTGAGGGTTGGAGCCATGTTTGGTGAAGCATCCTCCACTGGAGACTTGTGTGGAGCTGGGACCAGTATCGGTTGTTCGTCCCCTGGTGCATTTGGTGTCGCTTATGAGGGGTGGCACTAACCGTACAACACTAAGAGCATCTGCAGGATTTGTGTCCCCTTCCCGTCCAAGACTTCCAATCAAAAATGCAAGTCATCCACTTCTTTATGCACTTCAAACACTAGGCCTTGCAGAATTGCAAGGATGTCTTGTAACTTTATGCAAGTAGCATAGTTTGATCAAGAGTGGGGTTTCTCCTAATGTTTTTCATGGTCGCCGGTGAAACCTTCGCGCGGAGTTTGGACATGCGGTGATTGCACTGGCGAAGGCATAGGAGAAGAGTTATTAGAAGAATTACGAGGAGCGATCGGGGTGGGATGCGAAGAGGAGGCCAGGTTTGGTATTGGCCATGGGTTGAAGCCCAGTGAATTCCCCAGAAGATTGAACCATTCAATTCTACAAGAATATGGAGAGGAGAGAGGCGGGAGACCACTAAGACCATGTGTGAACTACTTCGAAGAGGTTGGTGAGGAGGGTGATGAGATATGCGAGGGTGCAGGGGCAGGCGGAGGTCGAATTGCCAAGAGCGGTTGACTTTGTTGCCAAGTCAAACCGCGTTTGGACTTCCCTCATAGTCTCGACATGGCTAGAGAAGAGCATAGGTAAGTAGGCACAAGGAAAAGGCGAGGAAAGTCGAAGAGCACCAGAGGAGGGATCAGATCACGGGAAGACGCTGATAGAGAAAAAAGGATATGGAGACAATGCTGCTGAGCTTCATGGTTTGAATACCACTGAGAGGGGAGGATGCACAAGCGCAGAGCTGAACAGAGTAATGGCGGATCCGTCGAATGGATGGGAGGCCAAAGTAGAGCGCACTAGGATTAATGGCTCTCTGATAGCAATGAATAGGCCTTAAGTTCATGGTTTTGGAGGTAGGTAGGGGAACGCGCCTGTCACGTGGTTGTTGCCTCATTGGCATTCACCATTCCCATCCTTGCGGCACCTGTCCTTCACTAACACCCCATTCGGGGGACTTTTGATGGCCAGAGCCTTGTCCCTACATCGCTGGAGAGTGGGATGCATCTGGTGGGTGGAAGCTTAGCAGAGAAGGTCCACTCCATCCAAGGCAACTCCAATGTTGGCTAGATCATCTAAAATCTGATTTTATTTATGTCTCACATGCAAGGGGATGAGAGCTTGGTGGGGTCGGATGAGCATTGTAATGGTCCTAAGCTCATGTGAGAGTCACCAACAAGGAGGAATTTTTTCCGGATCCGCTCCATTCAGAATTTTCCCAAAGAGGTTGAGAACAACTTGTGATTCGTCTTCCACAATCAGTTTGTGAAAGCCCTGTACTAGAGATATTTGTAGGCCTCTTGAAAGACCCCACAACTCTTCCATGTTGTTATTTGTGTGACCCATTATTCCCGAAGAGATGAGCAATATGTTCCCCTGTTGGTTTTGGAAGACCACTCCGAAGCCTTCTGCACCCGGGTTTCCTTTAGATGCCTTGTCGAAATTCATCTTGATGAAACCTTCAAACAGAGAGGACCAATGAGAGGGGATATCCTTAAACATATATATCTGAGGAGTGACGAGCGATATTGTTTTTAGTGTGAGATTCCAATTTTCCATGATGATTTGTTGTCAAATTGGACATATCAGGTCCTCTTCAGACCAGTACTGCAGGATGATTATTTCTCTAATGTTGGTGCAACTTTAGGTCCAGCAGAATTTCCAATCTCTCTGAATGTTCTGGAATATTCTTCTGTTTCTTTCTTTCCATAGTTTACATAGAATGAAACCGGAGAGTAGATGCCATATGCGGTTCAAAATAGGTGATTGGAAGGCCACATCCTGCCACTCTTCAATAATTGTGCTTAGACTCTCCCTCTTACGATCTGTAGTGCACATAATGGACGCACATTGATCCCAAACTTGGGAGTTGTAGGTGTAGAGGTTTAGCATGTGATTTTGCAATTTCGAATCCTTTAAGCAGAGCGGACATATGGAAGGCCATGTAAACCCTTGTTTCATGAGATTGTCTCAAGTGAGAATGCTACCATGAGCCACCAACCAGAGAAATGTACTAACTTTGGGCCAATGCATGAGAGACCAGACTTTCCCTGGGGGAGGGTGATTGGAATTTTCCTTGATGGCATAAGCTTCTTGGATATTGAAAGTGCCCCATGAAGAGTGTCCCCATTGCAAGATGTCATGTCCTTGTATAATTTGAATCTTCCTAGTGCTGATCAAGTTGTACCAAGGTTGTAGGACACGTGCTCTTCAATGTGAAGGTCCTCTCTAGTGTATTTCTAGCATCTCCAAGTGCCATCCATGGATTTTTCCTTCTAGTAGTCTGCCAGTTTTGTCATCCCTGCTTAGGTAGCCAAGGTGAGAAAGGTTTTATCCCAGGCATCTTGCACCAGAATAGGTAGTTGTTGCCATGAGTCGTTCTAGAAGAAGGTTTTTTAGCCACTATGAATTTCCCAGAAGGTGTGATTGACCACTAAGATTTGATTTTGCTTGGATGCTATCCAAATAAAGAAGCCTAGGGTGTCTCCATTCCACCTGATTAAGTTCCTTTCAACAGCGTTGGGTGTGTACTTTATTATCCATAGCTTGGCCTAGAGATCTTGAGGTCTCTTCAACCATCTCCACCAAATTTTGGCACTCAAGACTTTGTTCATAATTGTCGTATATTTTATCCCTAAACCCCCTTGTGCCTTAGGTCTGCACATTTTTTCCCAGCTGATCAACGCCAACATTTTCCCTGTCTTGAACCCCTACCATAGAAAGTTTCTTTGCAGGGTTATTATAGGATTGAGAACAAAGCTGGGAGTTGGAAGGGCTGAGAAGGTGTAGATGGGCAGGTCCTGCAACATAGACTTGAGGAGGATAAGGAGACTGGGGAGATTAAGAGCACGATAGGTCCAGGAAGAAAGTCTTTTTGAAAAGGAAGTGGGGAGACTTTCCCATGAGCTATTCCTTAGGGCTTTATCGAGGAGGGGAATACCTAGATATTTGGACCAAAGGGAGCTTTGAGTGAAACCCAAGATCACGGTAACATGGAGTGTTATCAGCATCGGGGTGTTAAAGAAGAATATATGGGATTTGTCCTTGTTAATATCCATTCCAGAGGCATCACAGAAGGTTTGAACAATAGAGAGGATTTTTCGGGCTTCTTGGACCATGGGGGATCCAATCATTAGGGTATCATTGATAAATTTACTATGAGAGATCAGAGGATCGATGTCGTGCAAGGGTAATCCCGCTAGAGTATGGTTTGCTATTGAAAATTGAATGGATAGGCTTAGACCTTCTGCCATGATTATGAAGAGGAATTGAGATAGATCATCCCCTTGCCTAATTCCATGGGTGGATGAGAAAGGGTGAGAGGGGAATCCGTTTATGAGGATAGAAAATAAAGTAGAGGAGGTGAGATTTAGGATCTAGTTAACCTAGGAAGAGTCAAAACCAAAGGCTAAGAGAACAGAGCACATATAACCCCAACTTAACTTTTCAAAATATTTGGAAAGATCTAGTTTTAACAACATACCTGGAGTATTAGTCTTCTATAAAGAATGGATAACTTCATGTGCCAAGATAACGCTATCTAAGATTTTCCTTCCTTCCAAGTAACGTGATTATTCTGGCAAAATGATGAATGGAAGGATAGGTTTGAGGCGTCGGGCTATCACCTTTGTTAATATTTTGTAGATGCATTGCAGAGTACGATAGGTCGGAACTGTTTTGGGTGGATGACTTGATTTTATTTGCGAATAAGGGTGAGGAAGGTGGCATTGAGGGTAGGAAGGACTTGACCAAAAGCTCTGGAATCTTCAATAATTTCCCAAACCTCCTCCCTTACCATTTTTCAGTAGTGATGAAAAAAGTCCGAAGTGAAATCTTCCAACCCAAGAGATTTTCCTATTAGAGTGTCATGGAGTGCCTAGTCCACTTCCTCGATCACAATAGCCCTTAGCAAAGAGTCATTCTGCTCTGCCGTGATTGTGGAGGGTATATGATGCGTGATTTTGGCAATGTCTTGAGATATATCCCCTGGGGGTTCTGTCAAGAGATCTTGGTAGAAGGTGACCAACTCTGATTTTAGGTTCTCATGAGAGTGGAGCATTTTACCTTCCTCTATGATCACTTGCGCAATGTGATTGGCATGTCTTCATTGAAGGGTAGAACAATGGAATAATTTGGTGTTTCTTTCACCCTCCTATATCCATTGGATGCAGGACTTTTTCCTCCATAAGATCTCCTCTTGGGAATTTTCTCTCCTCTAGATTTTGGATTATTTTTGCTTTCTATGTCCTGAGTTCCTCATAGATGCCCTAATATCAGATTTGGCTTTGTAGAATGCTCATTTGTTCCTTTAGATTTTTTTGAGATTCAAAGATATTATCGAAGGTTTATTTATTTAAAACTTTGATCCGATGCTTGAAATTTTTGAGTTTCTGATGGAATCTGTACATCTTGGAGCCATGCGGTATGGACGCCTCCATCCACCAAGTGTGCTCATTTTGTTGAAAATCTGAGTGGTTGAGCCAGAACCATTCAAATCTGAAGGGTTTGCATCCTTGAGAGGCTGGAATGTCTAGCCATAGTTGGATGGGTCAGTGATCTGATCCATGGACATCGAGGATGTGAGCTTCCAGGGTTGTGCCCTCCATTATGAGGGAATCAGATAGGAGGAAGCAATCCATCCGACAATCTACCTGATGGGCTCCTGATCTTCTATTCGTTTAGGAAAAGAGTCCATCTGGTGTTTTTATGTCAATGAGGCCTAACTTATCGATTAGGCCTTGAAAGTGCCCTAAATCTTCCTTGAGTCGACGATTTTCGCCTCTTTTCTCATCCATATTGCATATCGTATTAAAATCCCCTCCCAAGATCCATATACTTCCGGATGTGAGGGTGGAAAGTCCCTCCAGGTTCCTTATGAATGCATTCTTGTCCCTTGCTGTGGATGGTCTGTATACATTTGTCATGTAGCCACACTTGTTGGAGCCGATGAGTCGATAGGTCGTTGAGATGGACCACCTGGTTGTGAAGAAATTGTCCATCGTCACTGCACTCAGGCTCCAAAGAATTGTCAGGCCTCCTGCGAAGCCTATAGCATCAGTGTATATACCCATCCCTTGCTTCCAAAAACAAGAGAAAACTCTATCCATTTCCTCTATTGAACATTTTGTTTCTTCTGCAACATGATGTCTGGTTGTTCCGCTATGATAATTTCCCGTATTAGCCTTTGCCTACTACGACCATTGAGTCCCCTTATATTCCAAGAGATGATATTCATGATGAGGATGGGGGGGGGAGAGGGGGAAAGCTATCAGAAATGAGGTGGATCTTACCTGAGTTAACCATGAAGTGTCAAATCTCCTGTATGAGGTTTTGGGTGTATTTCCTTGTTCTCTTCTCTTCATATTTTTGAGTTTTGGGTTGCTCTTTCGGTATATTTCCCTGTATTCCTAGACCCAAACTAGATCTAGCAGTGGAGCCAGCTGTGGAGTTGAGGAAGAATTTATGGACTTTCCTTAGCTGGTATGGAGGGATGGTATATAATTTATGGTGTCAATAAGCTTGTTCCAGATGTTCCATATCTACTCCATCTAGGTATTGATCATCGAGATCCATTTATACATAACCATCCTTTGTTTTTGAGGGTTCTAGTGCTGAGGTATTAGAGTTTGGCCAGGAAATGGTTTGCTCAGTCCCTAGGGTGTCCACTGCTTTCCCTTTCTCTTGGTTTTGTTGTTTTTTCTCTGTAGGAGGGACCTGTGGGGAATCCATGTCCTCTAGAAGCTATTTTAGGGACTCGAATGAGTTGATGGAAGGAGATTCCTTATTAGTTGTGGTTTTCATTCTCTTTCCCCCTTGTCTGCATATTCCGGCTACTGGGATGAAGCCGTCTTTATTTTTGCTTGTTTCTGGGTTTTCATCCTTGCTTATTGTGTTGAGGGGGAAATATCTGAAGAGTTGCTTGTGCTCATGACATTTCCTACATCTGAACAGTATGTGTTCATATTCAATGGTTTGCAGCCAGTCCTAATCATGATATTCCTGAGAAATGGATTCTGGTAGCGGCTTCGAAATATTCAGGGAGACATAGATGCACGCATAGGAGATGTATCTTCATTGCTTTGTTGCCTCTGAGGATTTAATGTATACTCCAATGGTATTTTCGATGCCCGCCAGTACCTCTTCTAGCCATAACTCCTGTGGCGGGGAATAGAATCTTATCCATACTAGGCCATGTGCAAATTCCTCTGTTTTAGGGATAAAATTCTCCATCCAGAATCGCAAGAAGAGTCCAACAGATTTGAAGAAATAAGGACCTCCATCAAAGATGCGATTTCTGTCCTCCAGATTGTGTAGTATTATTGTGAAGAATCCTTTGGATCCTAACTAGAGATTGTAATGGCCTTTGGGCTTCCACCATTGGTGTATCCATTTTACCAGCGCGCGTTCAAAGGTCCATAGCCCTAGAAATTTCCCAATTAGGGTGTAGTCGCACATATATTGCTTCTCTTATTCTATTATGGGTGTTCTTATGACATATTTCGGTTCTTGCGATGCTTGAGGAATACATTTTCCAGGTATCCATGGTCGCGTTGCGGTTGTTGGAGCTTTCCTTGTGTTAGGGTCCCAACCTGCACATAGGTAGAACAATATATTCAGATGTAATAAAGGTCAATATTAATAAGGCCTTTCAATAAAATAGAATAAGGTGGATGCAAGAAGACCTAATAGAAGCTTCCGCTTCTAGAAGGATCTTCCTCTAGATGCTTCTTTTTAGTATAAATAGGAGTCGAG